>JABCKT010006471.1:0-108975 GCA_018858115.1 Tephrocybe rancida
CCCCATCGTTAACTCCAGACTCCATATCATTTTGAACGATTGTCTTCAAAATCGAGTGGAGGAGGGTATCGAGACTACCCCTCCCTCATCTGTCCTCACTTGTTCACTTGAGAAGAGATTCTTCAACACCCTGAGCATCTCACATGCGTTTGAAATACACATTATGGGTATTTCGCCCGACTTTACTTGAAAACTCGCTGTTTTACGCTGTTTTCCCTCCTACATACTTCGGTGTTCGCCAACAAGACTGAATGGTTCGTCGTCTCATCGGAAATGTACTCAAACCTTGTCGGAAGCATCTATGGGGTTCTGCATGTTATTTCCAGCTGGAAAACCATGAGATACTAGGGCTTTTCAGGCGCACGACGAGCAAAACTGGTCGCCGACTTACAGATCAAGCCCAGATAACCTCAAGGAAACCCCAAATAGTCCGCAACTCCGAACCACGAACTCTCTGGGGAAGTACTGTCTTTTGCGAAGCCTCGTACAGAGCTTCTGGGAGCATTGACCACATTCAGGTGAACATATGCAATTGAGGCATTCATGGCATGATGATGGAGTATCCCGCATGGACCGTTTTTTTTTGAGCTCGCTTATATTCATAATCATTAATCATTACCTGCGTCTAAAACATTTTTTCCAGGGTGAAGTGCCAACCGCACCCCTCTTCCAGGCGTGCCTATGTGTACTGACCGAGAACGCCGAATCGACCCGTTCGCCAAAATGCCCATCAAAAAAATTATAGTAGTCAGGGCTGCACACCCCCCGTGTGCCCCGTGTGTGGAGTTCCTTGTCCGGTTGACCGTTGACCAACATTTACTCCACGCAATTTTGCACAGGTTAGTTTCTAAGTTGCACGAATGTGAAGTCTCGAAACTGACCGAGTATTGAAGCCATGGCTGCATTTTCCCGCCCTTTCCCTGCGGAAATAGATGATCAGATTATCGATCAGCTTCAAGGGGATCCTAAATTGCTATGCAAATGCGCGCTGGTCTCGTCCAAGTGGCTGGCACGCTCACGCTACGTACTTCTCCACAACTACGAGTTACTTTTTGCATGCCACCACTACCCGCAAAACTACAACAAGAAGTTGGTTCGGGCTTTCGGTTTCGTGAAGTCCACGTTGGCACCATTAGTTGCATCTATCTACATCGCAGGAAACGACAACGAAATCCTTGAAGAAGAATACACAGAAGAGGATATCGATTATTCTGTCACAGGCGAGGATTACGAATACAAAGAGATCAACCGAGTTATGGCAGAGGTGCTCCCCAAGATTCCACGTGGCAGTATTCTCGGCCTGACCTTACGCTGTGTTACCTGGAACCGCCTGAGCTCGCACAATCAGGCGATGCTACTGTCCCTCCCCAACATCAACACCTTTACACTGAAAGAGGTGACCCTTGGGAGCTTGCCACAGCTCATCTCGCTGCTACTCAACTACCGAAATCTCGAGCGACTGGACATCCAGACGGTCCTGTATCCCCAACCAAATGGTTCTCAACACACTTTCATTCCTGCTGTTGAAAGCCCATTTCCGCACTTGCGATCAGTAACCCTGCATATCGAGGATCGTACATGCTGCCTTGCCACAATCTCGCCGCTTTGGTTCATATTCCCGCTACAGCTCCGTGCACTGCGGATATCAACCGAAAATCATCTTGCTGCTGCTGCAACCCTCATACGAGCTGCAGGTCCTTCCATAACTGACCTTACATTTAGCACTGGTTTCCAAAGGACAGGTGTGTTCGTTGTGCACAACCACGAATGAGCGCTGACGGATCGATTGTTTTTCAGATTGGGTAACCCCCATTTCATTGTCTGAGAACGTGAATATTTCCAAAATCATCATCCGACATTACATCAATCCCCGGGAGATCCCCTGGCTCTCCGCCCTCCTCCTCACCCTTCGTTGCTTGCCCTCCGCCACGGTTTACATCGTTCTATGCATCGAGGAGGAGCGGGAGAAGGGGCTGGAACAATGGGCAGCCGTCAGACTGTCCACACTTGAAGACAGTATACTCGAACGGGACGCATTCCTTCACGTCAGGCTTTGGTGCCCAGCAACACCCGGCTGGCCAGGTATTGTCAGGTGGTTGTTTCGAGGACTTGTGGAGCGTGGAAGACTTGTTCTTGACACAGAGCTTGCGCAGATAGATGTAAATGATACGTGGTGGGGAGAAGCCTAGATGTTAGAATTTCCGTCGCGCAGAAGGATGGTAGCTTCACGTTCAATTTAAATTGACACGTTTTACATCAGGGTCTGATTCTTGAAGTTGAGAATTCATCGACGCTTCCTCGCCACAATCACGTTCATCTAGTTCTGCTGTCTCTGTTGCATTGTGCGTGTACCTTAGCACCACCGCTACATGGAGTCTCAAGGTTGCTGAAAGAGGAAATGTCGCTACGTAGAACCACGAGCTGCCAAACTCAATGCTTACTGAATCCTGATATTAATAAAGCTGAGAGGGCTCTTCGTCCGACATTAGATTTCATTGCACTCGAAGCTGGTGACACATCTCACACATTTAAGTCTTCCGGCATTTGGTCGCATGGGGGTACAAAAACCATTGTCCTTGTAACAGATCATCAACAAGACAAGTAACACAAAACCGCACACCTGTAGGTAAGAAGGACTGCGAGCAAGGGTCTTCAAGCATCTGTGATGTTCTATCGATGCGTTATGTTCGAGGCGGAGATAACGACATGTAGTTTCTTGCGTTAATTGCCTCCAAAACCCGAAAACCACACACACGCCTTACGCGGGAGTTTCTTCAGAGAATGCGATACATGTAAGTAGCTCCGAGCTGAGATGAGGGTTCATGAGTAAGGACGGCGACAAGGGCGATGAGAGGAGAAACACATACCTTGGAAAAGTTATGACTGGGGCGAGGGAGCACGCAGCCTGTCCAAGCGCTCAGGGAAGTAGCCAACGAAAGACAAATGCCCACTCCAAAGGGGGGCTTCGCAACATCTACGCCAAGTGATCAGACGCGTCAGGGCGGGGAACAAGGGGGTATACGGGACTGCGTAGCTGCGCCATCCTCCCCAGATGAGAGTGTCCAAACTATCTCTCTGTCACCTATGTTAAAACTTGAGAAATGATGCCACAATGAAGGCACACCAACCTTTGAAAGTACAGGGATCTCAAATACACGGCAAATTCCAGGTGATGATTCATATGGGCTTGCGAAGGCATTGACGTCCCGAACCCCTTTGCCTGCTCAGAGGCCGTGAGTAAGAAACATCTGGGCCAATTACATTCTTGGCGATATTAGTTCATGCTTTTCCCTGACTTCGGGAGAGAATAACAATACCCTCCCAACTTTATGTTCTTTGAAGCGCAGTAATTTTACCTACAAGATTAGATCGTGGCCTTGTTACTTCAAGAATTCAAATCATTAATTGTACGTGAACTAGACAGACCATTTGAGATTCGCGAGCGAGCCTCGGAAATCTTCGAATCCACCATATATGTCAAGGTCAGTGGAAAGTGTTTCGGCAACTCCCGTGCTAATTTAGCGCTCTCTTGTCATGGACGATCCCCACGAAGACGGCTAATCATCGATGGCGACCTCGACTGGACAAAACTGTGCGCGCCTCCACACCCCGAATCTTTTTCAGACCAGGGATCACGCGGCCCGTGATCCCCAAACGCGGCGAGCCCAGCGGGTCTGGTCTTCAGATCCACGTCCTCGACAGCGCGAGGGCCGCGATGTTTGACACGCTTGGGGCTACACGAACAATCCCTAGGTATGTTCGTTCACCCATAGCTTTTATCTTACCTCACCCTTCACGTCTCCCAGCAAGACCGTCAGCTACGCCGCGTGGTACCCGCGCCTCGGACGCACGCACGCAACGCTCGCCAAGGGCATCCACTTTCTGCTATGGGACACTCCGCGCCGCGACCTATAATCGACGCGCACGGCGCCGACCAAGTCCACAAGCGCGTCGAGCTCCTCCCAGAGGAGATAATATATCTCGTGGAAAGGGGGTCCCTCCTCTGCTGGAAGGGCAGCGTCCTCGATCTCTCCGGGACACAGACAGAAATGGCCGGGCCCCCGATGAGTGTGCAGCAGGTTTACGCGGAGATGCTGGGAGTCGGGGGCCTCACGCTGGAGAGGCTGCAAGTGCGCTCTCTGCTTTTCTCTGTTATATTTGACAGAGACTCAGCGCCAGCTCGCGCGCTAGGTGTACACATATCTCAAGCGGTTGGGGTACTCGGTCACATGCACAAACCCCCCATCGTCCCACTACCCAACGCCGCCCCCGTGGCCTGCACCAACACCCCAAAATGCAAGTGCACCTTCCCTCTGGCGGCGCCTCTCGTCTCCCTCCCCGCTCTGGATATCAAAATTCTTCTCGCGGCCGTTCGACTGGTGCTTGGTGCCATGTTTAAAGTGCCTTGGAGCCGTGGTAATATCCGAGGTACTGATGAGAGTATGTGTAGCTCATGAAGATGAACTTCGCAAGATCATGCAGACGATCCGGGAGTGGGCGGTACGTTGGGAATATGGCTCCAGGCATGGGGTTGACAGAAAGCTCAAGGTTCGTGTTGAGCTTTTGTCAATTTACGAATGCAGGTGACGATCCATTCTGTACGCATAGTATACGACAACCTTTATTCACGACGACGAAGAAACGGCCCTTCGAACGCGTATAGCAGGACTACATCTTCGACCGGACGCTATTCCTCCGCTTGTGCCCATTCGTCAACTCTTCCCAAATCCTCACAGCTGGATGGTGACGAGTCGCCCTTGAGAGGCCAATTGACACATCCACGGCTCTATTCATTCGATCAAGGCTGTTGGTTGTCACATACTCTGGTACGTCCCGCGACTGCTCGCTTTCGTTATCCTCTGCTGAACAATCGATCATAGCCGTACATGGATGCCTGATCGACCTTCCCCGCCAAGAATGAGTCCCAGATACCTGTCAGAAGCCGATACTGCCAATTCAATTAGCTCTTCAGACTGGGACTGCGGTTTGTGGTCACCGGTGCCGTCACTCTTATGATAACGCGAGTGTTCAGAGCGTGTTGAAATATATTTGGTATTGCGTACTACTTGGACTGTTTCAGGCAACCGTCTTTACATTTACACGGCACTTGCGTGAATCGGACGGTTGCTGAGCCTTCTGCAAACAGACGAGGATAGCCGTCATTCTTGGGACTCCTCAATGGGGAACTTGGGCTGTTTTTGGTATCGATGCGCGGGGAGGAGGGTTTCAGCGGCTCCATCGGCGACGTGAGGTGGTTGGGACACCCATAGCCCAACAAACGGATGAAGGAAGAAGCAATGGATCGCAATAATCCTCGAGCTGACCTGGCTTCAACCGACTCGTAACGAAGGATGTTAGAGCTGCGCCAGTTTTGTTCGTTACCCTAGGCTTCCCCTCTATTCCTCATAATCACTTCCGCTGCCATAGATAACATCTCAACTTCACATTCGCGCACGCTCGCCCGTTTTAGACCAATTTCCGATGACGACGGCAATAGATATACATCATGACTCAAGCTTGCCTGCGCGAGGGACGAGGTCACCGTTTTGATCCCGCCTCGTGGTCTGAGTTTTGATTCCTGAAAGGCGTACTTCATATCCGAGATTTGCTTGATTATCAATTTCCCACCCGCGCGATGCAACTCTGGTAAGCTATTCAACGGGCAGGTATGTGGCGTATCAGCCTGATTGTAAAATCGCCAATGCGATGTCTTGCTGTTGATCTTCTGGTATGCCAATTTGAAGAATGATATGGCCTTGTGGTTGTGCACCAGGCTGTGCGAATCTACCAGGGAATAACAGATACTCCCGGTTTTGCTGATGAAGGCTCTACAATCATGATTTTCTTCTTTTGAGGTCTCTTGATCGATGTTTTCTTATAAGAAACAACCTGCGAACTTGAGCTTAATTCACCTTTTCCTACTAAGATGCCATTCACCGAAAGAGTCATTCTTCAAATAGCTGGCCTCGAGATCCTCAATTTCGTTACTGTAATCGCTACAGTAACTCTACTTTATGGTGCGCGTTATCCCCATCGCGTTACGCATTGCGTCTCCTAATTCCAATGCAGCGGTGGTCCTCGTTTCCTTCTGCACCTATGCTTCGCTGATTCGGCGAGTACATTTTCAAGAAGAAATTGTATACTTGATTGACACAAAACAGGCTGCGCGAGATGACAATCTATTTGGGACTGATATTGCTGTCATTCTTGCTGGGGACAGCGTACTGGATCTCATATCTGGTATATGCTCTGGTCTTTATCCGACACGCATCTCAAGTTCGGAGCGTCGACGAGACCTCGACGTATACTTCCATACCGTCATCCCATATCAAGTCACCATAGTGTGTCGATTGCTCCTTGTAAGTTACTTAGGTACTGTTTGAACCAGGGGCTCCCATTGATTTCACAGCAAATTGTGGGCGACGTCGTCGTCATTTGGAGAGGATGGGTTATATGTGGAGGCCGAGCCATGATTTTACCTCTCCTGCTGCTTCTTGCCACATGCTGTGTGTAACGCTTGATCATTTGATCATTCTTCTATAACTGAAGCATCTGACAATTTTCCTTTTCAGCAGTTACCTTTGCAAACTTTGGGCTGACCATGACCTACGATGGCTTTGTTAACGGGAGTGGTGCCGTGGACAACACGATATACGCTTTTCAAGCACTCTCAGCTGCCACTAACGGAGTAACCACACTCATTTTTGGTTGGAAAGCATGGTGAGGAACAGAAGTTTGCACATACCTTGTATTTACATCAATCATGTTTAACTGCATAGGAAACACAAAAAAATGTGGGAGTTTAGCGGGAGGAGAAAGAAATCCAGAGCGGAGAAGGCACTATTTGTCATCGTGGAGTACGGTTCTGTATATTGTGTTTTCCAAGTGAGATCATCCCCGCTCTTGATTTGACAATTGCTCATGGAATGATTTCTAGATCATGTCCATCATATCATTCGACATACCTGCTTGGTTCGACACACCCACGGTCTACGTATGTCTGTTCTTCGAAGACATCTACATCGAATTGATAGTAAGTTTTTCCAACAATCTGAAGTTCATTACTCCCAAAAGTTGTTGACTGATTGTGTGGCGCAGCCTTTGTACCCGATGGCAATTGTAATCCTAGTCAAACATATGGCCAGATCTTCGGATACTAGTGCGAGCCTGAGCCCGTCACTCCTGGAAGCTCCTTTACCGGAATCCAATTTATCCAACCCAAGTGGAGATCATCAGGCCTCTTGATGTAAGACGGTGGTTTTTGGCCACCGTTGCTTCATATACCTAACCTGTTGAAGGCGGAAGAAAGACGTACATTCCCAGAATAATTGATACTTAGATTCTTAGAAACACAAATGACGATTCGTAAGATTGGCCATACCCGGCTGCATGTGCTGAGCACAATCCTACAATCGTTTGTCGATTCATAGTGAACAACCGGTCATTGTCAATAAGACTTTCACAGCACAGTAAGTACACCGCCGCCGGATTGTAACGTCCAGCTGGCCTCAGATAACGGGATATCAAATCATTATTTTGTTGATGTCAATCTGACCACAAATTTGAAATCAGCAACCTTTGATTTGCCACCCAGACCCAGAGATAGTATCGAGACGACGAACAAGCTCCCCACGAAGACGCGCAATCATCCGAAGACGAAGATGGCGGCCTCGACTGGACAAAGCTGTGCGCGCCCCGCATGTCCACGACTCACCACTCACTTTAAACTTCTTCATCTACAAACAGGCCAGGAATCACGCGGCCCGTGATCCCCAAACGCGGCGAGAAGGACCTCGCGCCCAAGCCCGGAGGCGGGTCCGGTCTTCAGATCCACGTCCTCGACGGCGCGTGGGCCGCGATGTTCGACACACTCAGGGCTACGCACACAATCTCCAGGTACGTCCATCCACAGCTTTTATCTTTCCCCACCTCACCCTCTGCATCCTCCAGCAAGACCATCAGCTACGCCGCGTGGTACCCGTGCCTCGGGCACACGCATGTAACGCTCGCCAAGGGCATCCACTTTTCCGCCATGAGGCACTCCACGCCGCGCCCTACAATTGACGCGCACAGCGCCGAGAAAGCGCACGAGCGCGTCGAGCTTCTCCCAGAGGAGGCGATATACCTCGCGGAACGGGGTCCCTCTTCTGCTGGAAGGACCGCGCCCGCGATCTCGCTGGACACAGACAGACATGGCCGGGCCCCCGATGGGCGCGCAGTAGGAGTATGCGGAGATGTGTTTCTCTGCTATATCAACAGAGCCTCAGCCCGCGCGCTAGGCGTACATGTACCTCAAGCGGCTGGGGTACGCGGTCACACGCACAGAGCCGCCATCGCCCTACTACCCAACGCCGCCCCTGAGGCCCGCACCAGCGCATGCACGCCAAGTTATCTCTGGCAGCGCCTCCCGTCTCTCCCCCCGTTCTGGATATCAAAACTCCTCTCGCCCGCTCGACTCGTGGCAGCCCCTGCGCTGGCTGCACCACGACAAAAACCACGGTACGTCCCCACCCAACCACCGATACAACACCCCAGTCTCACCCCGCCACCAGCCTCGCTGTTCTGCGCCCTGCGGCTCATGCCCCCCCGCACCACCCCGCCCCCGAAAAACGCAGAAGCGCCCGCCGTACCAGATATGCTTCAACCCGCACACGCCCGCCCCGCCATTCAGGCGCTCCGCCCCGACTTCCAGCTCGTCGTGATAAAGTGCGCCCCCCGCACCGCCGCCGCGCCCATTCCCTAGACCTTATTTCTTCATTTTCTAGCGCGCGGACGACGCCGATGCCCACCCTACAGGAGCTCACGGACCTGTTCGGGGACCTGCTGACACTCCCGCCTCCCCGAATACGGAGACCGCTACCCGCACCGTCCGCGCCATCCGCGCCTGATGCTGCACCGTCGCTCTCCCCCGCACCGAGCGCACCACCCGCCCCATCGCCCGCCAGCCCCGCACCAGCCGCGCCCCCCCCGCCCGCCAGCTGCACAAGCCACCAAACCGCCCTTAACACAACGGCTGTTCCCCCAGACTGTCCCCGGTGGCCCCATCCGTTCATGGCACTCAGTGCTGGGCGGACGCTCGTCGTCCTCGTGGGCGTCGACACCGGGGGTATCGGCTTCTTCCAGTTTGGGCAGGGAAGAATCGGGATTCACGGAGTGGCCAGTGGCGTGGGGGGGCGAAGTCGGAGAACTCACGGGCGTAGATCCATTACGTCTATATACTAGCTGGGTGGGATGTCCACCGGGCGCGTCCTACGTTGATATGTGCTTTAAAAGGGACTCGGCTGCTTCGGGGAATGCCCCTGCCCACCGCCACTCCTGCACTTACCACACGCACGCCCCTCCCCCCAATCACCAGGCACTCCCATTCCAAGACCTACAGCACCTACGCCCCCCCCCCCCTCCTCGCCTACAGATGTGCGTCCGACACGAAGACGCTTGACGCGGATGCAGGATGATAACTGGAACGCTTCAAGAGCGCAGCTGCCGATATCGATACGCACGGCTTCGTGTGTCGAATCGGAACCGCCGGATGTCCCCGTTCCCGTCGTCCATGATCTGGACTGGGAGGCGTGCTGGAGGCGATGGAGGTGGCTGGGCGAATCCGGCGGGGACGCCAGAGGTTTGACGAGGATGCGCTCCTGATAACATGTCCAGTCAACAAAAGCGAACTTGGCCGGAGCACCGAACACAACACCCTAGTCCCTCCACATGCCGCTGGAAAGCCGAAGTCGCACGTGGATCCAGGGGGTGTCGCCCGTTCGAAGACACCCGGATAGCCATGGCGCAGACGGGGAGCCCTACGAGGCTGGTGGGTTCGATGCGTAAGAAAGGTGTCGAGCATCCCAGGAAAGCACGTACGGGCGGATTGTTCATGGCGAGGAAACGCGCGTAGATTTCCCGCCTGAGTCGCTGGTCCCGAATACTGTGAATGTCGTCTTCGTTCGGGAGCCGGGGGGGTTGGCGATGGCGATGGATGTAGGGGTAGGACGGGGAGGTCAATCTCGAGTCGTTGGCGTGGGTTGATGTTCGAAGGTAGTTGGCGAGTTCGGAGTCCTTTGTCAAGAGAAGTAGGTATAGTTCGTCAGTGAAGTACTGTCAAAAGCCGACCGGACTTCTCTTGCCCCGAGGTACAAGTGGTCCTCTTCTTAGTGCCTCTTCTTGCATGGGAGAAGGGGATGGATGGCATGCGGCATGCGCACCCCGGACGCTCGTGTTCCATAGAGGATGCGTGTTTGAGGAGGAGATCACAACAGTGAGGAGTTGTCGAATGTCCTGCAAAAATGCGTAAGAGAGGCCATAGGAGCCACCGAAGGAGGCGACTGACCCTCGTGGTGAGATCCCTGTCACAACCTCCATAAGCGCGCCATCTGAAGCACAAGTGAACTGTGTCATGGTAGAGATAGTCGAGGATGAAGGGTCGAGATGCGAGCAGTCCATGGCTAACAGAGATTTGGGAACGGGGAACGGGTGTTAGAACAAATCCAGGATAAACGAAATAGCACGAACAATAATTCGCTCAGATGTCTGGCTCAGGTGCAGCCACCTGGATTCTCCATGAACGTTGTGAGGTCATCCATTATCCCCGTCTTGCTGTGCCAGACATTCCAATTGCTTAGAAGCAAATGGAGGAACTCAAGGAGAAGGGCTTGGTCAAGTGGGTCTTGCATTGGTCCCTCGCGAGTGCCAAAAGGCGAGAGCTGCCTTCAGTGGTCAGGCTTAGTCAGAACCACGGTTTGGCTCGCTGCTCAATGCGGGACTCCCAGACGCCTTCACACATCCGAGTATTTTTGCGCCCCGTAGTCTACGGAGACCATGGCCGTAGTATCCATAAGTAAGGCCCTGAGGCGCATGTGCATAAAATAGCATGTGCTTACAAGTGTATCGAATACCCGTTACCGTTCGCGCCGGCAACTGAAGTAAAGTCAAGATTTGAGATGTTTTGGCATTTGCGATCATGACGAAGGTCGCTAATGAGCACAGCAAGAGCATAAAAGAATGTCCCCACTCCAAGCCCACACCACCCGGTCATCCACTGTGTCGGCCCCAAGATTTGATACGAATGACAGATCAAGACAAAAGAAGGCATGAAATGTTGCCTTCATTGAGTTTTCAAAGTTCAAAGGGAGTCAATGACGCGCCCCCGGTTCCACTGAAGGGGCGTTGGTGTACCGCAGGCCGCAACCAAAGACCCCAAAATAGACCAGAAAGTCTTGAGGGAGTAAGCATTGGCCCATATCTGGCATGTACGCGTACGCCTCGCTTCCGGCCGGCACATCCCGTGGTCGCCCCTGTGGCACGCAGTACAGCTTCATTTAGCAAAATGCCGCACGTAGGAGGGGGTATGTGGCTTCAAACGTGGAGTATTGGAGCCTTTATAAGCCTTCGCTAAACCTTCAGTAAGATTCCAGTGTTCGCGGGCCACAGCACAAGGTACGTCCATGGAGAAGTGGTTGGTATATTCGGATGGAAAGGGCTTTATTAATGGTAATACATATAGCACTGAAACAAATACTATCACAGCCCCTAAGTGGTGAGAGAGACGATGCACCCAGCTCCTAATTGGAAAACAGGATGCGGTATATACGGATGTACCAGGGAGCAGTTGCGCGCTCGGCACGATACTAAAAAAAGGTTGTTAGATTCGATCACACGCTACGTCGCCCAGAAAAATACCTCGCGCATTTCCTCAACGGTGAGCCAACTCTTGCGCCCGGTCTAAACTCAGGTATAGATTAGCGAATGTGCGAGCCCAGATTTCGCAGAACGTACATCGAGGTCGATTTCATGGACCTTCATAGGGAGCTTCCTCTTCCAAACGTAGCCAACAACCCAGAACAGGATCATGATAGGTGCTCCAAGGTATGCCGCTGTGCAAACGATGGATCAATCAAACAATCAAAGTCAAGAAGAACAGTACGTACAGAAGAAGGCCGATGCAACCTCCTTGGGGTCGTCACTCTTCCCGCCGACGGGCCAGATAGCCTGTTTGACATTAAGAGGTACACGACAGGAAAAGGTTCAGTCGTCCACTCACGATATAGAATTGGGCAACGAGGACAAGACTCAAGAGGATGAGGCCGAACCACGAGCCCCACACGCCACCCATTGCTCGGAAGGGAAGTTCCTCCAAGGAATGACCTTGAGTGACCCACGCTTTCCTGAATCGGATGCTGCAAAACTGTGAGGGTGTTTCCAGAGCTTGGTTTGGTGTGACGTACTGGCAAAGGCAGATGGACATCCATGTGAAGATTGTGGAGAGACCGGAAAGAGCAACGAGCCAAACGACTGAAAGCACCAGGGATGTCAGCTGTCTGAAAGCTTGTGCATATTTGACTTCACGTACAAACTGTGTCTCCGGCAGCCGCGAGGTTGATGTATGCAAGAGGAGCGAAGGCCAATGTCGCGATGACGGACCACAGGGGGCGCGATGACTTGTCAACTGTACAAGGGCATGAGTCATGAGTATTCATCGTGAAACCTCCAAACTAACCATAGGCGAAGATTCTTGGCGCGTAGCCTGTCTCGCCAAGGGCAGTAAGGGTCCTGGATCCGGCATACACGCAAGACAGGCCAATTGACAGGACGGATATGCAGATAGTAGCGTTGACGAAGTCTGAAAGAAGGGATAAGGGCCGTGTGAAAAGACATGACACAAATAACGCACGGTCAAGGCCCTTGATACCAGCATTTTTCAGGGTGATCACGAAAGGAGAGGCAGCTGTCCAGAATCTTAGTACGAATGGCATGAACAAAGCAACAGTAACGTACCGGCGCCTCCACCCCCAAGGAGTCGGGGCTCGTCATAAGGAACCAACAAACC
Organism: Tephrocybe rancida; assembly: GCA_018858115.1. Lineage (NCBI taxonomy): Eukaryota > Fungi > Basidiomycota > Agaricomycetes > Agaricales > Lyophyllaceae > Tephrocybe > Tephrocybe rancida. The sequence continues at coordinate 12,821 of JABCKT010006471.1, forward strand.
AATGATTGTAAGGGACGTAATGTAGATAACGGTCTGTAGACGTATCGTTACCAAAATTTGCCAGGCAAGGAAGTGACCCAGACTCACGATACGCCAGAAGGTGCCTTTAACAGCACCTGGCATAGTCGCACGAGGGTTAGGCGTCTCGCTGGCCGCCAGGCCAATCAACTCGGTTCCAGCTGTTCACATGAATAAGCAGAGGCGTGGAGTCTAAGTGAACTTCCGTACAGAATGCGAATGCAGCTGAATATTTCAGTCATCAATCAAATGCCCGATCTACCCATGAAATGGAAGTACGTACCAGTGACAAACACAGCACAAACACCTTGGAAGCCATGTGCGAAGGCGCCCGGATTGGACCAGTTCTTACCGCCGATGTAATGATCGAACTGTCCGCCTTTGGGGCCGCCACCGCAGATGCAAATACTGCCAAGGGTTTGATTGGATGGAATAAAGACAGTCGGCAGCAAGACTCACACTCCGATGAAGATGAACATTACGACCACGAGCAGCTTCAAACATGATGACCAGAACTCTTCCTCAGCAAATCCGAGAGTTCCAAATACGCTAAGAATCACTGTGAAATATGTCAAGTTACGGAAAAGGGCTGCATGAGAACCGATGCTGACCAATGGCGGCCCAAAATATGGTGATCCAGGCGGCTAATGGAACATCTGTCTGCCAGTATTGAACCGTTGTTCCCGCAACCGTTATTTCTAGTGGAAGGACAACCGCCCACTGCAAGTAGTAGTTCCATCCCATGGCGAAGGCGAAAGAAGGGTCCAAGAAGCGAGAAGAGAGGGTATAGAATCCACCAGAAACCGGATACAAGATGCACATTTCACCAAGCGCCTAACTTCGCGTTAGAGTTGATTCTTCCTTTACTGATGGGCAATGGACTCACTTGAGTTACGTTGATCAACATGATGCCCATTAGAATCCACGCAATGATAACACCAGCAGGTCCACCGGCATTGAGCGCAGAACCCGAACCAACGAAGAGGCCAGTCCCGATACTACCACCTATCCCATGGAGGTCAGCGAATGATAACAACGACAAATGCAACGAGCGTCCACGGACCGACAGCAATCATCGTCAGGTGGCGCGGCTTCATCTTCTGCTGCAACATCGGGTTGTCGGCCCTCAACTTCTCCGTATCCACACCTGAGCCTGCAATAGCGATACCACTTGGAGGAGTCTATCAGCAAGGCCATGCCGCAGAAGAAGAGATGGACACGACATACCCAGTAGTTCCAGGCGCACGTTTGAAACTTTCGAATGAAAGACCAACTCGTGTCCAGACAGTCTCCTTCGAAGGGTCATAGAACTCTACATGTGGGGAAGAGCCGGAGCCAATGCTCGCAACTTCGAAGCCCTCATCGTCTTTCTTGGGCGTGTATGAGGGGGGAAACATGGAGGAGGGAGGGGGGCCGGAGGTGGGACCAACTAAAAACAGTTTTACTCATATTTATGTCCATTTGCCGCATGAAGCCCTACAGCAACGGCTAATCAGGAAGCTCCAGCCAAGGGCGCCATACCTTGAGAACACACCGATCTGGGGCATCAAAGGATATCGCATGCAGCAAACCGTGACACAGCCTGAAAAAATGATCGAATGGGCTTGCGACCTCCGATGTCATCTGCACGTATACCCATTTGTAGATGTGGAGATCGAGATTCGAGACTCGTATCTTTGCGTCCATGTATCCACATGCAACTGCTGTAACCTGTTGGCCCTGTCTCCACAAGAGTAGAGCACACGCGGTCCATGATATTATGGGTGGCCCAAGAGTAGTTCTGTGCCAGTAGAAAAATCTTTATCAATTTGAAGAAATTTATATATATATATCATCCTACTACCCGACCTAAAGAGACTTACATTGTAGCAAGTGTCATAAATGACTAGTGACTGACCGTGGATGGCAGACGGAAGCAAACCCATTTGTTACGGTATTCTCAGGTTCTGATAGGACGGGTACAATCTGGTATAATTCGCTTATCGCCAGATTCCTAAAGTGGTCGTCTGTTATCCAGCACATAACTTCTCCATAGGTCTTGTGTAGGCCCTTCCAAGCCTCCTCGGCACCCCCTCGTCGTGCACACAGCCGTCTATCATACATTTGCTTCGGGCCGCGGCGGCTTGTAACTTTTCGATCGCACAAATGATCAGAAGTTTTGTGATATCGATCCATTTTCACTGACAATTTTAGAGGCTTATCGAACTCGCGTTTTCCTGCAGACACCGTCTCATCCGCTCAGCGCGGCGGTCCATTGTCAGATACACCCAATGATCGAATCCAGCCCATTGAAAAACACTTCTGAAGGTTTTACACATGGAAAGATCACCAAAGAAGATCACTTCGCGCCTGTCCCTGGTTCTCCTTTTCACATACATATCACCAACTCAACAACACTTGGGCGCTCTTGGAGAAAGACCACGAGGTCTATCTTACCTGTCTTTTTCGTTGTGCTTGATAGTGCTTGGTATGTACCTGGGCACACGTCGCCCAACTTTTGACCGTCTATGCTTAGAGTTTCGAGCCCCTGGCATTTCGGCTACACCATCGCCTTGCCAGTTTATGAAGATCCTACCGTTATCGTTGCTAACCTATGGCGAAGCGAGCGCACTTGAGGTCTGCAATGTCGATTAAATAACATCTAACGAGTGATCACAAGTTGCGTGGACCCTTAACGGACCATGCCATCACCCTCACTGGCAAAAACCCTATCGTTCGGGGGGGTGAACTGCACCGGGACGTCTTGTACTAGTCTGAAATCGACGGAGACCATGCCCAGACTACAGCTTATGTTCGGGGGTGGAGATGCTGAGTGTATATCCATAACAGGCTATCAGAGCACATATACGGTAGGTAGGCAGATTAACCGGTGCGGTCCGCTCACGAACAACCGAGGCCCGAAAGCATACCTCCTATGTGCCGGTGTCCTGATTATGGAGGCGTTCGGCTGATGGGTCGGGCACCACGTTGACGTCGAGGTGTCATCATATTGATTGACGACAGCAATTGAATTTGTATATGGCACTTGTGATAACAAGACTCGACCCAGAAGAGAAACTCGCCGATAACGCCCCTCAAACGCCAGCTTAGAGTTTCAGGAGAACTCAGAGTCACCAAGGAGGGCCTCCGATGACATTATGTGCACGAAACTTCACCGGGGTTTGAGTATATACGATAGGTGGTCACACGAGCACTCCATATGGTGGCGTGCAGCGTTCCTCAGAATGGAAATTTCGGCAAGGTGTTGATCAATGTGGTCGCTTGGCGGTGCTTGCGCAGCGCCACATGACAACTGCATAAACATGGACCCGGCCACCTATTCACGGACCTGTGATAGCCTGTGATATAGCCCCTTCTCTACAAACTCGTTCTTCCTTATTGGATGGCGCTGCCTGTAGGAACAGAGCGCGGAAGCTAATCTTGTTCTGGGCAATCGGCATTGATTGGCCCTGAACTTGGGCTTTGTTGGGTTGTCCGAGCGGTGTTCCGTGGTGTCCAACTGAGCCCACAAGTTAGTCCAATATGAATAGCGATATGTAAGTAGTAGGACATGGGAAAGGCTGTTATAAGTTAAACATACCTACGTACGTGTCGAGCTGGAAGATTGTGCGTTTACGACAAGGGGAACAGTGGAAGACAGGTTAACATTGCAGATCTGTAGTAGCATGGCCCACGCCCGCACGGATCCGGAAGACGAGGACGATACACATGATCTTCTTTCTCGGTTCCTCAGGTATGTAACATTGTCGAGGAAGCATATCGAAGACACCACCTCGATGGAAGATGTCAAAAGGATTTTGAGTAAGAAGTTCTTTAAATCAAATTGTCAACGCCGAAGGTATTAGAAGCATGGTGATTCTTGTAAACATGTACCAGTGCGAACGTGACCTAAGTCGGGCAGCCCACTAACACACATCGAGATTGAATGTAAAGAAGAGGCCTAAAGGGGTATACCTGTGAGCGATGCATAGGCGCGTCATGGATCTGTCTTATCGTAAGCCCCCTTCCAAATCCGTGGCGAATCTGCCCTCGCCATACCCACCCTGATTCCTCCCCGTCTGACTCGGGTCCGCTTTCCCGCCTGTCTGTGTTCCTGGCTCAACATAAGCACTGAGATAGTCATAGTCGTCCTCATCCGTCGGGATGGCGGGCAGTGCCTGTGATGGAGCAGGAGCAGGCGGCAGTGCCGGTGAACCAGACCTCCCACGACGAATAGGGGAGGCCTCTCGACCCTGCGGATACGGCGAACTTGGGAGGCGCTTCTTGAGCGACAGCGGGCTCGTGCCATGGGTTTCTGCAAGCGACGGTGGGACCTCGCTGCTCGCAATACGCTGAGGACGCTTGAAGGCGGCCGCGGAGATGGTACGTGCGCCCGTGGGGGCCTGCGCGTTAAGTGAGGTGGCAGATGATCTGGTTGCCGGGCTTGCACCCTGTCCGCGGGGATATTCACCTGGTGTTGAGTACGGCGTTTGGTATGGGGAAGGCGCCACTTGTGTCGTCAGTGGGGGTAGACGGGGAGGGTCATCGTAGCTAGGTCTTGGCCCGCTCTGCGAATCGTATGATGGGTGCGAAGGCTGTGGTTGATATTGGGCAGGTTCTTGCGAATATGGCGCCTGCTGGTTTGGGTGGTCATATGTAGTGGCAGGCGCGTTGTACGCTGGGTAAGGCAAGGTAGGGGAGTCCGTGTTGGGAGAGGGGGCCCCATTGAACGGGGCTGAGGGAGGAGCAAGCGGCTCATTCGCCTGTTGACCCGCCGTATACCCAGGAGCACTATGAAGAGCGGACGCTGCGCGGTCTTGATCGTACTGTGAGACGGGAGGATTAAAGTGGAGAGCGTCTAGTTCCCGGCTGACTTCTCGAGCGGCAGCGGCATTGAGGGAGCGTTCATCCTCCAAAGGATCGACTGAAGGGGCTGGTACGCGGCGTTGATTCTGGAAACGAGTATCGGATGTTGGAGAACGACCACCAGATTCTGCAGCTGGTAATAAGAGTAAGCCGAGGGTCATGTGCTCTAGATGACGTATCTAAAAAAAAGTCGAATTACGTACCGAGCTCAGCTGCAGGCGGGATGGCCTCATATTGAGGAGGCTGCAATGCAGGGGAAGGAGCACCGTGTTGGTCTTGGTCTTGGTGTCCTGCTTGCTCCTGGCCGTGTGCAACATTATCAGGGGCTTGACGGCCACGTCTCTCAAGCTCGTCGTCAACGTCTTGCACCTGCCCAAACCTGACATGTCTCGACCCATCATCGTGGTGATCATCCTCGCTTGCCATATACGCCAAACCTCCCTCGTCATCAGACGGTACATTTCTCTCCTCATGATGGAGACCAAGATGGCCGGTAGGACCGCTCTGAACAGCAGCACCAGGCGGCGGACCCTGAGGAGGAGCGTACTGTTGTTGCGCGGGCGCGACATCGTACGAGAAGGTCGGCTGCGGTACGGTCCCGGGCGGGCTTTGCGATGACGACAATGCCTGTGCGACAGATGACGAGAACGAGTCGCTCTCACGATTGGGAGCCGCTTGAGGATCTGAGAGACTGTACCCGCGATTCTTCACCGGAAAGGTCGCGAATCGGCCGCCTGAGCCCTGGTTGGGTTGATCGATTATGCCTGGAGAAGCTGTGTTAACGCCGAAGTCATCGACGCTATGCAGGGGCGGGGCGGTGTGTTCCTCAGGCTGGTATGGAGCATTTAGTTGCGGGGTCTGGCTTATTTGCGGTATTTGTTGGGGGTGTTGTTGATGAGGGGGAGCGCCCAGAGCGGGCGAGCCACCCTGCTCGTAGAACTGGCCCGTACCTAGGCCTTGTGGGGCAGGCAGGTAGGAGTGTGTGTCGCCAGTTTGTTGTGGCTGTAACCATTCATTCTGTGGAGGCTGGCCGCCAGGGAGAACTCCTGGAACTTGGAACATGGACTGGGGGGTATTGATCGGCAACTGGGGGGCTTGGAAGCCGAGTCCTCCCTGGAAACTAGACTGCTGCATGTGTTGTGGGGGTTGCGGGAATGCATGTTGGATGCCGGGAGTGGGTACCGTGGACATTACAACCTCGTTGATACAGCGATGAGCTTCGCTGAGTAGTTGCTCTGTCTTGTTGCGACCATAGTAGAGACTCCGAGCCATGCCTGGCTGAGTCTGTTCATTTGGGATTTCCTGGAGACCGTAGTCAGGACAAACATGGATATTAGAAAGAGAGTACACACCCCGATGATAAGCTTGCCGTACTCGCCAGCGATCTATGTCCGAATTAGAGAGGTCATTGGCTAGTCTGAACAATACACACCGTTCCCTTCTCTGAACACTCGAGTAATCCACCAAATTTCAGCCCCATCCATGCTCTTGTTGTCGCCCGCTTGAAGTCTCCAAGAGCTGCCTCCTCCGTCATGATGTCCGAGTCCATGCTGCGAATCTCAGCCCTCAACGCATTCAACGAATCTGTCTGCAACGTCAAGTTCTTGTGCTCCGGGTTCATCTTGCTAAGCTTTTTCTCTGCAGCCTCTGCCTTCGCGGCAACAGATCTGCGGCGTCGTTTAAGTTCGTCGAGGTTCTCCTCCCGAGTGCGAATCGACTTGAGATAGTCGCGCATATGGTGTCCATGGGCCGCAAATTGGGACACGGCTGAAGCCCATAACGCTATGAGTGTTGAAGACGTGCCAAGAATGTCCTACGGGATTGTCAGGGATGCTAATGAATTAAAAGTAATCGGTGGAGATGAAGCATGCATACCCCGAGATCATCCCCTTCTCCTGAACCCCATACCCTCAAGGCTTCCGCAGACTTAGCGAGGTCTGAACTAAGCTTCTGCAGCCTTTTAATCTCTTATCAGCATCATGGGCGCCCTCGTGGTGATTATCACAAACTCACGAAGTAAGTACCTGCTTCTCGGCGAGAATCAAGTCCTGGAGTGGTTTAAGGTCATTGTTTCCTCCTAACGATGGTAGCGTTGAATTATGTGCGAGCTTGGTTGCTGCAGACCTAAACATCTTGTCGATGCTGCGCGTAGTGTCGACGTTGTGTCGATCTGTTGATGATGGTGGGAAGGAAGCTCAGCCGAGCCGCAGTCGCACTGCCTCACAAAATCCCGAGCTTGATCACTATTGACGAGGTCCCGCGGGATTCATGAAGAACAAACCATTCATTCAATAGGAATGGAAATAAACTTGTATAGTAGCCGGATATATTGAAAACCCACTATGGAAGCTATCGCAATTGTAAACCTCGCAGTTTCTCTGTTTAAGTGATATTCGATTTTTATCATAGCACATATTCGACATCTTCCACAACTGCCCGAAGCCTTTCGATGAAGCTGAGTGGAAGGTTTGACTGTCTAAAAAGAAGCTTTTGGAGTTGCCTCTGCCTTTCGCTCAACCACAACACCAGCGAATCAGGCCATACGGAGGAGTCGTCGCAGTTCCATTCCTCGGTGAACAAGTTCTGCAGGCCGACAAAGAATGGTGCGTCTGCAGAACTGTCGTTCAGTGCTTCCACAAAGTCTGACGCCCCGCCTTGTAAAGAGATATTCTGTAGCATTGGAAGGGATCCAAACGTAGTCTTCCATACATGGGGGTCGAGTGGAACGTTCTTCACACGAAGAGTCTCCAAAGAAGAGAGTGGGAAGGCAGGTAAGATCGCTTGCACTTCCTGCTGAGCATAATTTGAAGGTAATATTTCATCGTTGTCGTAATGAGGCAGTTCCAGGTGTAAAAAAATAGAGGGGGCGCTGGTAGGAGGATCTGAACAATCTCCGCCTTCGTCACACCAGGCTTCTAATTGCCGGATGCCCATGTAGAGTCCTGTTATTCGAAAACAACGCACAGGTCTTGTACGTCGTCGGGAAAGAATGTTACCCAGGTGTGAGAGTGGAACAAAGATATCTTGAAAACGCGCTCCTTCGTGCATCTCAGGAAAGGTATAAATCCGGTGAGCCACATCATGGTATGCGTAGTCGAGGCACGAGAGTAATGTGGTGCAGGTGGGGTAGTTGTCGGCCAAAATGAGAGAACGAAGCTGTGGAAGATGTGCTTTCGTATGTGACTTGTCGTTGTCTGGTATGAAATTGCATGCATAAGACAATTCTAGATTGACAAGATTTGGCATCTTGTTGAGGGTCTCAATAAATTCGTCGAGAGAGGGTCTGGCGGTGTACACAGTGTCTCTGAGTGTGAGGGTGGTGAGCTTTGATAGCATTGAGAAGTCCTTGACCATGCTGACACTGTCGAGGTGAAGCGAACGAAGTCTGGGTGCATTGCCGCCGAGAAAGGGCTCGGGCAGCACATTGTTGGCGGCATGACCAACTGGCGCCTGGGTCTGTGTACGGATCTTGAGTCGTTCTAAAATGGGCGCGGCTTGCGTAAGGAAGGGCGAGATAGAATTCAAAGACAGCTCGAATAGCTCGACAGAGAGATCACGAATTCGGTGGATCTCTGTCAGAGCGACTTTGTTGACCACTTCCAGCATTGAATTATAGTCAACATCAATTTTAAGATCTAAAGGCGCTGATTGGGACCGCGCAATCATGATAAGCAGCCATGGGGTAAGAGCTCTTAGCTGAATGAAACTCCATAGGTTGGGTGTGTCCAGAGCGACTCGACGCCAGTGAGAGCAAACGTTGAGGATGGTCGTCCACCGCTGAGCCGGATGCAATCTCGGATGAGTTTCTCTTTGCATGTTGACCATGCTGACTAGGGACGAGAAGATTAAGCCAAGGATCTCCACAGGGAGACGAGCAATGTTGCTCAGGGAGTTATGGCGCGACTTCAAAGCGCAAATCGCGGTCACGGAGTTCAAACTCTCGATTTCCTCCCGTATAGCTGCATAGGGCGAGCTCTTGACTTCCTCCGAGCTAAAGCATGTTGCAAAACCATACCGGGCTAAGCAAGCAATTTACGGAATGCAGTGAAAAGTCAGACAATGATCTGACAGTAGCAATTTACTTACGCACCGTCTTGTTCAGGCTCCATTTTAACACTGGTGACGGTACTTAGTTCTACTTCTGATAAGATGGTAAGGAGGAGTTGATCCTTAAGAAAGAGAAATGAAAGCAGAGGGCCAGAGCCAGTGTGGACCAGGTTACCGGACCGGCCCTGAATAACTTGCCCTTGCCAATGTCAGCCTGAGATTGAAATTCACAGGGCGTTCAGACTCAAACTTTCATTATTGCTACTGCCACTATCGTCGAATCGTATTCAAAACGAAAAGCACTTGCAGTACCTCGAAAAGCCTACGGTAGTGAGGATGATGAACGGTGGGGGCACTCCTGCCGCCTGCACTAGATGCTCGCCTGAAGCCGAGCTGAAGAGTGGATGGACGTTTTCTTTTCCCTACTCAGGTGGAGAGAAGTCAGCTTCCGTGAGAGGTGTGGTATTTGAAGGATGCTTTCTATGACAGACTGACAGTGGTCACTCAATATGTACCTTCTAAGCGTGACACATTCGATAGGCTAGTAGCTTGTGCTCCGAGTCCGGTTTCATCTTGCTAAGCTTTTTCTCTGCAGCCTCTGCCTTCGCGCCAACAAATCTGCGGCGTCGTTTAAGTTCGTCGAGGTTCTCCTCCCGACTGCGAATCGACTTGAGATAGTCGTGCATATGGTGTTCATGGGCCGCAAATTGGGACACGGCTGAAGCCCATAACTATTAACGCTATGAGGGTTGAGTGCCAAGAATGTCCTACGGGATTGTCAGGGGTGCTAATGAATTAAAAGTAATGGAGATGAAGCATATGTACATACCCCGAGATCATCCCCTTCTCCTGAACCCCATACCCTCAAGGCTTCCGCAGACTTAGCGGGGTCTGAACTAAGCTTCTGCAGCCTTTCAATGTCCTCGTGGTGATTATCACAAACTCACGAAGTAAGGACCTGCTTCTCAGCGAGAATCAAGGGTTGGAGTGGTTTAAGGTCATTGTTGCCTCCCAACGATGGTAGCGTTGAATTATGTGCGAACTTGGTTGCTGCAGACCTAAACATCTTGTCAATGTTGGGCGTAGTGTCGAATCTGTTGAGGGTGGTGGGAAGCAAGGTGAGCCGAGTCGCAGTCGCACTGCCTCACAAATCTTGAGCTTGATCATCGATGAGGAACCGGGGGATTCATGAAGAACAAACCATTCATTCAATAAGAATGGAAATAAATATGTATAGTAGTCAGGTATATAGAAAACCCACTATGGAAGCTATCGCAATTGTAAACCTCGCAGTTTCTCCGTTTACTGTAAGAATATTCGAATTTTATTATAGTACATATTCGACATCTTCCACGACTGCCCGAAGCCTTTCGATGAAGCTGAGTGGAAGGTTTGACCTTTTAAAACGAAGCTTTTGGAGTTGCCTCTGCCTTTCGCTCAACCACAACACCAGCGAATCAGGCCATACGGAGGAGTCGTCGCAGTTCCAATCCCTGGTGAACAAGTTCTGCAGGCCGACAAAGAATGGTGCGTCTGCGGAATTGTCGTTCAGTGCTTCCACAAAGTCTGACGCCCCGCCTTCTAAAGAGATGTTCTGTAGCATTGGAAGGGAGCCAAACGTAGTCTTCCATTCATGAGGGTTGAGTGGAAGGTCCTCCACATGAAGAGTCTCCAAAGAAGAGAGTGAAAAGGCAGGTAAGATCGTTTGCAGTTCCTGCTGAGCATGGTTTGAAGGTAATATTTCATCGTCGTCGTAAGGAGGCATTCTCAGGTATAAAAAAATAGAGGGTGCGCTGGTAGGAGGACTTGAACAGTCTCCGCCTTCGTCACACCAGGCTTCCAATCGCCGGTTGCCCCCGTCGTCGCTTGTTATTCGAAAACAACGCACAGGTCTCGTACGTCGTCGGGAAAAAATGGCACCCAGGCGTGAAAGTGAAACAAAGATATCTTGAAAACACGCTCCTTCGTGCATCTCAAGATAGGGAAAAATCTCGTGAGCCACATCATTGTATGCGTAGTTAAGGCGCGAGAGCAATATGATGCAGCTGGGGTAGTTTTCAGTCATACGAAGATAGCGCAGCTGTGGAAGATGTGCTTTCGTATGATGAGGTGATTTGTCGTCGTCTGATGTGAAGTTGCATGCATAAGACAATTCTAGATTGATAAGATTTGGCATCTTGTTGAGGGTTCCAAGAAACTCATCGGGAGAGGGTCTGACGGTGTACACAGTGTCGCTGAGTTCGAGGGTAGTAAGCTTTGATAGCATTAAGGTGTCCTTGACCATGCTGACGCCGATGAGGCGAAGCGAACGAAGTCTGGGTGCATTGCCCCCGAGAAAAGGCTCAGGCAGCACGTTGTCGGCGGCATCACTAACTGGATCCTCTGTATCTGCACTGATCATGAGCTGTTCCAAAATGGGCGCGGTTTGCGTAAGGAAGGGCGAGATGGAATCCAAAGAGAGCTCGAATAGCTCGACAGAGAGATCACGAATTCGGTGGATCTCTGTCAGAGCGACTTTGTTGACCACTTCCATTGAATCATCGTCAACCCCGATTTCAAGGTCCAAGGGCGCTGATCGGGACCGCGCAATCATGATAAGCAGCCATGGGGTAAAGGCTCTTAGCGGAATACAACTCCATAGGGTGGGTGTGTCCAGAGCGACTCGGCGCCAGTGAGAGCAAACGTTGAGGATAGCCATCCACTGTGAAGCCGGATGCGAACCCCCATCAATTTCTCTTTGTATCCTGGCTAGGGACGAGAAGATCAAGCCAAGAATCTCCACAGGGAGACGGGCGATGTTGCTCAGGGAGTTATGGCGCGACTTCAAAGCGCAAATCGCTGTCACGGAGTTCAAACTCTCGATTTCCTCCCATATGGCTGCATAAGCCAAGCTCTTGGCTTCCTCCGAGCTGTGGCATGTTGCAAAACCATACCGGGCTAATCAAGCAATTTACAGAATGCGGTGAAAAGTCAGACAATGTCCTCGCAGTGGCAATTTACTTACGCACCGCCCCGTTCAGGTTCCATTATAACACTGGCGACGGTACTTAGTTCTACTTCTGATGAGATAGTGAAGAGTTGATCTTGAAGAAAGAGAGATGAGAGCAGACCAGGCGCGATTAGACCGCGATCACCACACAATTAACTTACCAGATTGTCAGCCTGAGATTCACAGGGTCTTCGGACTCCGAAGACTTTCATTATTGCTACTAACCAACTACTGGCACTGTCGTCGAATCGTATTCAAAACGTAAAAGCGTTCACGCGCAACTTTACTAAATTACAGACATGACCATTGAAGATTTCAACCTGAATCTGGTCATTTCTCGGCCTCGTAACCTCGGACTCTTCGGTCCACAAAGAAGTGACCTGCTGTCATGTCTTGTTGCAATCCTGGGGCGAAGCCATTGGACACAACATGGCTACGACCTTCGTTTCCTAAAAATTTCCGAGGGGACACATTTTGCCGCTGCACCATGCGCTCATGTCCCCCAGCTTGACTGGAGGACACACTTGGGAGACACTTCCCTGCACTCCCAATTACGCAATACCTCAGCACCAACTAAACTCAAAAGCCAATTTCATGGTACTTGCGGCCGCCTGCACTGGATACTCCCCCGGGGCCGGGCCGGGGGGTGGATAGACGTTTTTCCCTACTCAGGTGGGGAGAAGTCGGCTTCTGTGAGAGAGTGTAGTATTTGAAAAATGTTTTCCATGACAGACAGACAGTCGTCAGTCAGTATGTACCTTCTAAGCGTGACGCATTCGATAGGCTAGTAGCGTGTCCACCTTTGCCCATATTTGTAGTGCCGACTCTTCCGCTTGGACAGGCTGTAACTTAGGAAGTACAGGTATCGTCCTCTATCAGCTGATAAAAGTACAATAATGGATATCGTGAATCCATCGAAGCCCCCAAAACTGCACTTTACAGATGACGGATGGTCACGGTGATCCACGTCAGAGACACCAACTTGTGGTTTGCACTGATCTGATCGTATAAGCAACTCATTATAATCGCCTCTCCGATAGGAATAGTTACACGCTCGGTTGACTGATAATACTGCCAGTGGATGGTGATGGGGAATCTCCTCTCCATATCTCTAGTGTTCAACCTCTAAAGAACATTGACAAAACTGTTGTTGCAGAACAAACAGCGATGAACTGCTTCCAACAGCTCCTCAACAACCCATCCACGCGCTGCTTCGGGCAGCCAGTTGTGGCTGGGTGTGTTGGGCGTTGACAGAGGTAAAAATGCTTTGCGACTGCAGCCGACACATGTCCGCACAAGAGGAGTTGAAAGGATGAAAGTGGTGATCGAACACCGTGCTATAAGAATAAATGTGAGAAATACGTGTAGCTCTCTCATGTAGCAAACATACCCCATGTATGACCATTGGTGCAGACAGCAGTAGTTATGTCCTCCAGAAGAACCTCGACGCCACATGCGGGGCAGAGTTCGTTAAAGCTATTCGTCACCGGCGTTTCCTGAGGGTTCGGATGCACCGCTGCCTGAGAGATCGCCTGCAGCTTGTTCCCTTCGGCGGACAGGTCCTCGGGAGACCCGGGAAGTAATGACTGTACTACCATACGCAGTACAAATGGTATGTCGTTAGCTGCAAAAATGGTGGGTCAGGTACGAGTTTGGGCTCGCGGTAAAGATACGAACGAGTGAGAAGATTTACAGCAGCTGCAAGATGCCGGATTATGGTTCGAAGAACGCGATGTGAGATCGTATTTAGAAGATCCTGGGCCACATGGCCGCATTCAGTTTGCTTCTCTTCATTAGCAACATATTTCTAGAAAACAAAGCGGGAGAGTCAGAAAGATCATGCGAATTGAAAAGAAGATCACATACCCAAACAAAATCTGCCATCGACAAACGCATGCGCAGCGAAAAAAGAACATCCCAACCAAAGAGATGTTGTACTAGGCTTGTCCTGAAAATCTGCCGTAGTTCTGGCGTCATACTCGTCCACGTAGGGACATCGACAAGAACGGAATGGTCATGAAGTTGTGGCTTGAGTATCTGCAGTATCTGGGGATAAAATGCCAGGAGCTTCTCTCTTTCTCGAAGTCGGAAGAAGAAAGGGCGCAGGAGGTGAAGGGGTGCCAGTCCCGCTGCTGTTGGCGGCATGAGACTAACGACGAACGAAAATGCAGGGAGACAAACATGTCTTCGCTCCGTTTAGCACTACTTCTAGCTCGCGGACAAGAGCCTCATCATCGCTGTCGTTCCACACATTAGAAACCAAAAGAGTACTGTTGTGCTTCGCGTCGTGTTTGTAACTGAAATCCGAAGGACGGGAGGCTCTGCAAAGCCAGTCGGTCACTAACGAGGAGGTCTGCACGAGAATGTCGCGTACTCTTGAATCCAAATGAAGGTAGAGGAACTGTCGTAGGACGCAAGGCCCGTGATGCGGTTCATATCCCCAGTATCAACATCTTGTTCCGACTGGACGAACACTGAACGCACAGCCTGAGAAAGACTTTCTGACGATACCAGCGTGTCATCCGTCGGAGGTGTCATTGTTGGTTCGCCGGAAATGTCGTAGACGACATGAAAGGATCCGTCGAATAACGTTAAGATAATGATGTCTTCCGGCACAACATATTGGATGCTGGACGCTGGATGCAGCGAAGACGAGCCCACAGAAAGTTTTTGAGTTTGCAGCCGGAACGAACGAAAACCAGACCAGCCAAGGTCGGGAGTTGGGTGACACCAGATATTGAGCCTTCCAGGTTTGCAGTGTACAAGGACACGCTGAGGAAAAAGATGAGTGGTTCCCCCACAAGGATAATGGGTCCGGACTTACTCCTTTACGTGGAACTTCAACCCACAATAAAGCAGTGATACTGGCATTGTCTGGTTGTGTTGTCTTTTGGCTGGCTTCACATACCACAGACAATTCAGGAGGGTCTGGAGATGCATCCTTGTCGTACGACTGTGTTATTTTTGAGACGTGGACGGTTCCATCAGTGGTAGCGTAGGCCACAAGGGCCTCACCTGCCAAGTTTCTGTCAATAGAGCCCAGTGAGCGACCCGAAAAACTACTCGCATGTTCCTGGATTTACCGGGGTCCACGAAGAACAGGCCACATGCGTTATCCATGTATCCAGAACTGGAAGGGTAAGGATATGCTGAACGGTCTCATTCGGACGGTATCTGCCGTCCATGAAATCAGAATGAAATACTAATAAAAAGTTCTGATTCCCACCGCAAGAGCACGAGAGAGCCTGCTCTATTTCCGGCAATAAGCAGCGATCCGTCGACATGTGGCGTTGGGATGAGCCCAAAGTCAGCTTGCGGAGACCACGATATGCCTGGAAACGATCAGTAGAGCTCCATATAAACTTTCCCGACCTTACATGTGATCTGGGAGTTGAGGGCCTGGGCTGTCTGGCCCGCTGAGGTAGTGTCCCCCGCGAATGTTTCGAGGAGAAATGGAGTGACTTCGCAGACCTGTCATATGCGATAGGAAAATGAGTCCGAAAGGAATTCCGAATAGACAGACTTTGATCCATTCGCCCTTTAAACAGTTCTTGGCGGCAGTCCAGAGAGTCAGATCCATATTGGAAGTCAACCCGGCTAAAATACACCTAAAGTTAGCAACTAGTTAGACTAGAAACGACCAGGTTTCGTTTTGAGGGACGTACCCAGACTCGGGAGATAGGCCGCTGGGAGAAAAGGTGACATCCCATAGGGCAACATCAATTGAGCCAAGTGATGCAGCACCCCATGCTGATAACATACAGGTCAGTAAGGTTATCTTAGCCCGCTTGTTTGGTACGTACCTTGTGAGTATTCCGGCCATCTGGGTAGGTCCGACTTTTCGAAAGGGATGATGGTCCTGAACCAACCAATCGAGGGAATACCTTCACGGTCTTCTCTTTCCTTGACCGATTTAATAGATGACGACGCGTCGAAGTGGACACCGTGATCCGGAGTCTGCAATAGAATGAGAAAAGTCAATTAAAACGTGTAATATGTACTAACCAAAATATACGCGGCGGTTTTCGTTGCGAAACATGCTTGGCCATCAGCAGACCACTGTAAGCACTTGATCGAAGGGTAAGATGTGACAGTTGGCACATTGAGAGTCGTATACACCGGTGGAGATGGCATAGATCTCCGATGATTGCAAGTAGAGGATTGCAAGAGTTAAGCAAGTCGACCCAGAGAAATGTCTGACTCTCAGTGGAAACGTGTCCTGAATCGGCCCTCGATGGCAGTATTGGGCCCTCAAACAACACTTAAGAGACCAAGGTAGCCAGTTCGATCGTTAGAAGGCAGAAGAAAGATCCTCGATGGGCTTGCGTCTCTGAGCAAGTGGGCGGTTAGATGATGGACGCGCGCAAATGAGCCAATTACCAAAAAAGGATGGCGTTGTTTGGCAGAAGCCTTCAGGCCTTCAGATCTTCAGATGCAGAATGGCTAATCACTTTTCTGGGTCTTGCTCCGATGGCCAAAAATTCCAAGAAACGGAAGCAACAGACAGAGAGCTCCTCTGTTCCCAAAAAGTTGAAACAGGACACAAATGAACCCCAAGCTGCCGAAACTCCTCTGATAGGAAATTTAGTCTATCCCGATGAACTTGAAACGACCACAGACACTCTTATGACTTTGGCCAGAAATCCGACATTGATTGGCCTCAAAGCGTTGAAGCCGTTCAAGACAGCGGTTCACGATTATTGGCGTGTGGCACACGAGGCAACCAACACAGGTTTGTAAAATTACCAACCACCAAGCATAGAACTTATTGAGAACTTGGAATGTTCAGGAAGTTCACTGACTTCCCGCATCTCGTCTGCGCTCATCGACCAGCGCCACATCGATGCACTTGTGCTTCTATCTGAGATGGTGATCCGCGAGCAGGTGCCAAAGCTCGGAGCCCTCCAGCGCTGGGTGAGGGAGTGCGATGCTGTGTTAACGCCATCCATGACACAGGAGGAAGAGAACCGCGTCTGGCAGGTTCTCGATGCCATTTTACGAACGACTCAGCCAGACCTCGTACCTATGCACCAAGCGTCCGGCGGGACGCTCAAGCCGGGCACACGATTACGGTGGTACGAACCTTTCACCGTGCAGCCCCCATCTGCGGATCGGAAACATTTCATTAACGCACACAATGTAGCAGAGGCCGCTGCACTTGTTTTGAAGCCTCTGCAAGTGACTCCAGGCCCCGATCGACGTCCCCCCAACAAACACGCCGCTGTGATATACTACTCACCACCTAACACCTTCCCCCTTGCACCATCTTCCGAGCGAACGCGCCTTCCCACCAGACACGATGTCCCTGGCGTTGCCGGGGCGTTCATCATTAACGACGTATTCGAGGCTGCCGAGTGTTCTGCCTTGGTCGATGCTGCTGAAAAAGTGGGCCTCCTTCCTGACGAGCCCATTGCGGGATCGGCCACCCAGCTATCGTCGGTGCTCGCGCATAACATGATCTGGCTGGCGGATACCGACTTCATAGCAAGCTTGTATGGCCGCATCGTTCAGCATCTTCCGCAGAGCGTTCATGGAGGTGCTGTCAAAGGCATCAACGCACGTTTCAGACTATATCGTTACCGGCCAGGGGCCTTGTATCGACCTCATGTTAGTTGTTCTTCTCCCATAGCCGTACTTGTTGATTTTAACCCTGATGGTAGATCGATGGCGCATGGCCAGCGTCGGCACTGAATGAGACGACTTCACCGCCATCGTACACATATGATTCTGATCCAACGGTCTACTCCCGATTAACATTACTCATCTATCTTAACGATGATTTCGAAGGAGGATGCACGACCTTCTTCCTCCCTTCTTCTGGCCAAGGTATTCTCGAAGCCCGACCTGTTAAGCCTCGAGCAGGGACAGTTTGTGTCTTCCCGCACGGCGCTGCCAAAGGGAGCCTGCTACACGAGGTAGGTAGCGTCATTCGTCAACTGGGTTCATTCTGACGATATCTCGTCAGGGAAGTGGAGTGACTACTGGGGCGAAGTACGTCATTAGGACGGAGATCCTCTACGAAGTGGATAAAAGCGAACGAGTGGACAGCGCAACAAAGGACTAGCTGCTCCATCATCTCGCCAAAGAAAAATTCCCAGGAATCTTCCTCTCCAATACAGTCGCCTCCTGAAACATTCACGAACCAAGACCTGGAGCGCTGCGATCATGTTGGAAAAGGATTTGGAAAAGGAGGAACAATCAGCTTGCCGAGAAGACGGAGCGGGGTTGGGCTTCGAGAGGTCAGAAGGGATGGTGGCAGGATTTCAGGTTGTGTCCGTTTCGATGATGTGACGATCCAATGCAACAGAGATTATAACATTAACTCATAAGATAAAGGGGTCTAGTGGAAGCTTCGACAGTACTAAGTAAAGTAAGGTACGGGGTATATGGATACGGAATCTCTAATCCTGGGTCTCAATCAGCCCAAACATCCTGCCGAGTGCGTCCTGAACGCCCTCCACACGCGTGATATCATGGTTCCCATACCGGGTTTTCAGAAGCTTGATATGCCTTCCCGCCGCCCCCTTGCGCGGCGCCGCCTCGAACTCATGCAGCACGCCAAAGTGGGGCACCTCCCTACGTGTGACGAGCTTCTCGCGTTGAACCGCCCGCGCCGCCTGTGCGTTCGTCAGCACGTCCCAATCCGCGTGCGGGTGGTGTGCTACTGTCGCGTTCACGGGGAGGACGGCGGGGTGCGCGGCCGCGTCGACCGCGGGGGGAAGGTAAGGCTCGATTAGGGCGTTGAAGAGGACCTCGGCGTGGGTGTGAGAGATGTCGGCGTCGTCCAGGGCGTGCGCGATCAGCACGGGCGCTGTGATGTCGGGAACCTGTGATAGGGTATCAAAGTTCTGTGCGATGGACCAGGTTAGAACACCTAAATATGTGCTGTCAAGATCTTTGTTCAGCAGGAGCTAGAGAGGGACATACGTGGCACGAATGGCAGCTTCGCGAGGGGCTTGAGCAATGGAAGCACGCCAAAGAGAGCGTACTGATCCATTAAAAGCCGGATTGACGAAAATGGCTAGACGAAAGGCGGTCAGAAGTTGGAGCTGCCATGAAAGGGATAAGCTCACTGCAAGCAACGTGACGCCCCTCACGTTCACACCTTCCCTCCCGAGCTGAGCACCCAGCAGGGCCGAAATGGCCGTCCCAAGACTGTGTCCCACAACGACCACATCTTCTGCCTTGGCACCCATTTCGATGGTTAGCCAGTCCCAGGCTGCGCGTGCATCCATCGCGACACCGGGGACCGTTGGGTGGCCCTCCGAATCGCCGAAGCCACGGTAGTCGAGCGCGAGGATGTTTGTCGAGAGACGGGAAGTAAGGGCCGTGTATACAGCTGTGCGAAGAGGGTGTGCGCGAGTCCCAGTGTTCCCGTGTAAGAAGAGAAGCGTTGGCGATTCTGTGATTGCGCGTCGGATCAAGGCCTCTTCATCGCGTTTTTGTTCGTATGGCGCGTCCAGCGATCGATAGACTGGTTCAGAAAGGATGAACCACGCGCCCAGGGATGTGCCGTCGGGTGCGCGGAGGCGTAGGTTGATTGTCTTACCCGCTAATACAGGCTCGTAAGTTTGTCAAACGAATCTATGTTGAAGCTCACGCGCAAGGCCATAGTCCTCTGGATGTGCGAACCCCGCACGAGTAGGCCCATAGTAGTCGATCCGATGTGCATAGACCACGCTGGTTCCTTCTCAGTTATCAGTAGGAATGTGACATATGTTCATAACGTACTGAGTTTGGATCCAAGGGGTCAACACCAGCAGTACAGCGGAACAGTAAAGAGCGAGTAAGACGCCTAAAATAAAGCGTGTCCTCCGGAACAAGACAGATTTGAAGACGGTCTGGTTTATGGGCTTTTCTAGTGACGTGTTTGCGTGCCCATCGATCTGGATTGAGCCTTTCTGCGAAGCAGGCATTGGTAAGGAATGAATCTAGGCTAGAGTCTAGTGAGGACGGAAGGGAGTTGAAGATGAGAAATTTCTGGACACAGAGTACGTACAAGAGAGACAATCATCATGATGTCGACAACATGCACAAATCACAGATACTGCCTTTTCAGGATTGACCAGGGTTTGGTACAGCCTGTTAGTTTCGAAGTCGACTCGGGGCTGCCACCCGAGGAGCCGTCCAGGACCATTCTGAGTCCATTCATGGTCAAGTCCCAGCAAATATCAAACCCGGTGGCGTTGCAAGGTCCGCGTGGAAGCTTTTGAAGCCTTGAGCTCGCCTAAAATATACAATTCATGTGCATAGATCACACCACCTGAAGTTTTCGACTAGGGCGGACTCTAGAGCATCTGACGACTCAAACGAGGAGGCTGCCAACTTCTGACTTGCGATGAATCGTGATGGTTGCGATCTAAAAAGTAGAGTGCATTTGCAACGACAGTTTTCGCTGTTGGAATTGGAACTAAGCCATCAGTTGGAATTCAGAACCAACTGATGGGCAGCGAACGGTTGATAGCCATCCCTTCCTCATTCCCTCGAATATTGAATGCTTTACGCTCTCCATCCTTGAAGCGACGGGAAAAGCAGAGCAGGTTTACAACCTTACACAGTCTTACCAGGTTTTTGGAGACCACCTTTGCGATGGAGTAGGCTTTTGGCATGTATCCAAGAATTTCACCTCGGTTAGGAATCGCTTCCACTGAAAGTAACTCGCCAAAACCGGTGTTGCAAATACACTCTCGTATTAATTTATCAGCTATCAAGCATAAACTTCTCGTTGACAGGAGGATCGCACTCTTGTCGTTCGGCATGCACCGACGACTCAGAAATGAATAAGTTACTTAATCGCTCCCATGGTTCAAGTTACCTACCCTTCTCGCGCTAACTTGAGATAACAACGCCATGCCTTGGGATTCTATCGAGCTCAACGACGGTCAGTATTTCAGAGCCCTGACTAAATAGTGCTAGCCTTCATTCTTGAGACTAATTGTACACAGGTCACTTGATTCCTAGCATAGGGTATACCTTCATCTTTCGTGATCTTACCTGATTAGCGAGCCAATCAACTTTGTAGGTTCGGGACATGGAAATTGGGAAATGGACAAGCGCCGACCGATCAGGTTGAACAGGCCCTCTCAGTGGGTTTCAGCCATATCGGTACGAAAAAATTTCGTCGTGTTTCAGTTACGTCTTATCTGCTTGAATTCTTCTGTAGATACCGCTCAGTTTTATCGGAATGAGTCTGAAGTTGGTGTGGCCATTCGTGAAAGCGGGCTTGCGCGCGAGGATGTATTCATCACTACCAAATACTCTGGAACAGATGGTCTTGATATTCCGACTTCCATCAACAATAGTTTGAAGAATGTGAGGAAGAACCCATGACAAACCAGAGATCATATTCACGGGCTTTCACACAGCTTGGGGTCGGCTATGTTGACCTGTACCTAATTCATCATCCCCGTCTTGCCTTGCCAGACATTCCGACTGCCTGGGAGCAGATGGAGAAACTCAAGGCAAATGGTTTGGCCAAGTGGGTCTTGCATTGACTCAAATCAACTGTATGGTTGACCGCTAGCGCAGGAGCATTGGTGTCAGCAACTTCGGCGTCGCTGACCTGGAGATCCTCTTGGCTTCCGCAAAAATCAAACCCGCTGCCAACCAGGTGTTATCGTCCCTCCTCTCCCACGACGCGGAGTTTGCTAACCCGTGCTAGATTCTACTTCACCCTTATGTGTTCGCGAAGCAGCAGCCTGTCGTCGAGTTTGGAGCCAAGCACGGTATCGTCACCGAGGCGTATAGCTCTCTCATGTACGACATCGTTTGTTTTTTGGATTTATAAGCCAGAAGTTGAGGCGGTTTTACCTCTAGCCCTATAACACAACTCCCAGGCGGGCCTCTTGATAAGCCACTCTACGACATAGCGGGGCGCCTTGGTGTCACACCTGACCAAGTCATTCTTGCCTGGGTTAAATCCAAAGGCGCAGTAGTCGTAACGTACGGTTCTCCGATCATAAACTGTTGTGTACTCTTATTCAGTTTTTTTTCTAGCACGAGCTCCAAGAAATCCAGGTTGGAAGGGTATCTCCATGCTGGTGACCTCGGTAAGAAACGACTCTTATTCATTCCAATCTGACTTCTTACTACGGTCCTGTTTTAGCCTTGACGCCTGAGGATGTATCAGACCTTGACGAGGCTGGTGCGAAAGATGCTGACGGTGCATGACCGCAACCATCATTCACCGAGTTGTTGTCAGCCTTGTGAGTACCGTGGCGCTCGGATTTGGCAGCAACATGGGCTTTACCATCCTAAAGCCTCGTTTCAGCAAAGCGAATACTTGAAGGACCTTGATGATTATCGACATATATTCCAAGACTGTCAATCCATTCCGAAAGCCAGAATATTGTTGTTACAGAGGATAATGAAGTGTGTTAATGCAATGTGTCAAGAATACAAATGTGTAGTATGCAATTTATTTCTCTGAAAAGTTATGAAAAAGCCCATTCTAGCGACTCAAAATTCGCTAGTATACTGGGCATCAAAAGCCGGGTCATTGAATACACCGCCGACCTCGAATGGATCCAAATCGTTGTCCATGTCGCAATCCATAAGGTCGTCTTCGTCTTCCTAAGGAACCTCTCTGATTATCTTCACCGTTGTCCCAATAATTGGAAGGAAGCACGACTAGGCTTCGGCCACGTATATATCGGTGTTGCCAATGTGAATGTACACTTCCTGCAACCCGGTAGTAAAACATTTGGCAGTGAGGAAAAACGAGTCCTGAAGTTCCCTTGATCGCAGCCGCGGGTGCACAACGGCTGTAATTGGGGACAAGGGCAAGACATCGTGGCGCAGGTTGTAGAGTCGACAATGATCGGCTGAGGGAGCAAGGCGCTGATCATCTGCACCGGCATGCGGCTGAACTGGGCGTGGCATAGACGGATGTCAAAGCATACAGGTTCGATGGACACGACTTGACGCCTCGGAGCGTGATCTCGTGGAGTAGCACGCCACCTGAAGTTTTCGATTAGGGCGGACTCTGGTGCATCCGATGTTGGATGAGCTTCCGTGTTGTTCGGGGAGCTGGGGAGTAAATCGTGGTGGTGCGCATAATGCATAAGGTCCGGAGTCCGACCCATGCAGCGCGCAGTACTTTTATTGTAGTTATATACCGTTCTTACATATATATCACCTTGCTTGTTTACACCGATTAACCTTGACATATATTGTTCGAGATTACGTTCCTACTATCTGACGACTCAGACGAGGACGCTGCCAACTTCTGACTTGTGATGAATATTAATGGTGATGGTCGTGATCTAGTCAGCCATCAAGCATCAACTTCGTGTTGACAGGAAGATCGCGCTTTTCTCTTTCCGCATGACCTCAACACCAACGAATCAGAAATGGATAAAGGTTCTCTCGCAGTTTCTCGCACAGAATAGTGAAAGTGGTTGAAGTTACCCTTCTCACGGTAATTTGAATACTTCTCACTCCCACAACACCATGCCTTGGGATCCTATCAAGCTCAACGACGGTTAGTATTTCAAAGTCCTGACCAAATAGTACTAGTCTTCGTTATTGAGACTAATTCTACACAGGTCACTTGATTCCTGGCATTGGGTACACCTTCATCTTTTCGTGGTCTTACCTGATTAGTGAGCCAATCAATTTTGTAGGTTCGGGACATGGAAATTGGGAAATGGACAAGCGCCGACCGATCAGGTTGACCAGGCCCTCTCAGTAGGTTTCAGCCATATCGGTACGAAAAGCATTGTCGTGTTTTAGTTGCGTCTTATCTGTTTGAATTCTTCTGTAGATACCGCTCAGGCGTATCGGAATGAGTCTGAAGCTGGTGTGGCCATTCGTGAAAGCGGACTTGCGCGAGAGGACGTATTCATCACTACCAAATACTCTGGATTAGACGGTCTTGATATTCCGACTTCCATCAACAATAGTTTGAAGAATGTGAGGAAGAACCCATGGCAAATCAGAGGTCATATTGACGGACTTTCACACAGCTTGGGGTCAGCTATGTTGACCTGTACCTTATCCATCATCCCCGCCTTGCTGTGCCAGACATTCCGACTGCTTGGAAGCAAATGGAAGAACTCAAGGAGAAAGGCTTGGCCAAGTGGGTCTTGCATTGACCCAAAATCAAAAGTATGATTGACCGCTAGCGCAGGAGCATTGGTGTCAGCAACTTCGGCGTCGCTGACCTGGAGATCCTCTTGGCTTCCGCCAAAGTCAAACCCGCTGCCAACCAGGTGTTATCGTCCCTCCCCTCCCACGACGCGAGTTTACTAACCCATGTTAGATTCTGCTTCATCCTTACGTGTTCGCGAAGCAGCAGCCTGTCGTCGAGTTTGGAGCCAAGCACGGCATCGTCACCGAGGCATACAGCTCTCTCATGTACGATATCGTTTGTTTTTTGGATTCATAAGCCAGAAGTTGAGGCTGTTTTACCTCTAGCCCTATAACACAACTCCCAGGCGGACCCCTTGATAGGCCACTCTACCGTATAGCAGGGCGCCTTGGTGCCACAATTGACCAAGTCATTCTTGCCTGGGTTAAATCCAAAGGCGCAGTAGTCCTAACGTACGGTTCTCCGATCATAAACTGTTGTACAATCTTATTCACTTGTTTTTTTTTTAGCACGAGCTCCAAGAAATTCAGGTTAGAAGGGTATCTCCGTGCCGGTGACCTCGGTAAGAAACGACTCTTATTCATTCCAACGTAACTTCTTACTACGGTCCTGTTTCAGCCTTAACGCTTGAGGATGTATCGGACCTTGACGAGGCTGGTGCAAAAGGTGCTGTACGGGGCATGACCGAAACAATCGTTCACCGAGTTATTGTTGTCAGCCTTGTGAGCGCCATGGCGCTCGGATTTGGCAGCTATATGGGCTTTACCATCTTGTAGTCTCGTTTCAGCAGAGCGAACACTCGAGGAACCTTGATGAATAGCAATATATGTTCCAAAACTGTCAATTCATTCCGAGAGCCAGAATATTGTTGTTACAGAAGTATGTCAATGCAGTGTGTTAAGAATACAAATGTGTAGTATGCAATTAGTCCGTTGAAATTTTATGAAAAAGCCCACTCTAGCGGCTCAAAATTGCACTAGTATACTGGGCATCAAAAGCTGGGTCATTGAATGCACCACCGACCTCGAACGGGTCAATGTCGCTGTCCATGTCGCAATCCATAAGGTCGTCTTCGTCCTCCTCCTGAGGAACCTCTCTGATTATCTTCACCATTGTCCCAATAATTGGAAGGAAGCACGACTCTTCAGCCACGTATACGTCGGTGTTGCCAATGTGAATGTCCACTTCCTGCAACCCGGAGCACCCATAATCGAACCGACGATGAGCAATGCCTTCAATGAGGAAAAAAGAGTCCTGAAGTTCGCTTTGATCGCAGCCGCGGGTGCACAGCGATTGTAATTGGGGGCAAGGGAAAGACATCGCGGCGCAGACCGTAGAGTTGACAATGATCGGCTGGGGGAGCAAAGCGCGAACCATCTGCACCGACATGCGGCTGAACTCGACGTGGCGTAGGTTTGGAAGGGATGTGAACAAGGCATACAGGTTCGATGGACACGACTTGACTCCTCGGAGCGTGATCTCGTGAAGTAGCGGGAACATGGCCTTTGAGGTAGGCGGAGAGTTTGGCGATGCGTTGGCGAAAGGGAGTTTAGGGATGTGGTTTAGGTTGTCCTCCTTTTCCGCGGGCGAATACATTCCGGTATATGTGGACAGAGGGCCTGAACTTTCCTGCGAGGGAAAAGTGCCTGTCGCCAAAAACGAGAGCAAAGACCCAGCATCGATGTCCTCGACGTCACCTGCATGAGTCCCATCCTCTAGAGTAAGGGAGCCAGCGTAAGGTGCATCCAATAACTCAAGGATAGCTTGTCCTTCGAGTACAGATCGATACCCTATGGTTATGTCATGCAGGCATGTAAGTGAGGCACGTTGGACGTCCTTGAGGATAGTGGACAATCCCCCGTCACCGGCCTCATCGAAGATTTGAGGGCCAGATCCATTTACTACGAGTTTCGCAAGATTGGGACTTTGCGAGAGTATTTGATGGAATTCGTGGAGAGTGGGGCGGACATCCATGGAATGTGATGAAAGATCAAGGCTATCGAGACCATACTCTGTCTGAGAGAGGATGGTAGAAAGCGACGTCCAGTCTACATGGACCCCACGAAGGGTAAGGTTCCGAAGACGGGGTAGCGGGTTATGGGGGTAGGCAGAAGTGTCGTTTAGGCTCAGGAAGGCGGGATGTCGCATGTCGGGAGGTTGAAACGTGGGTGAATAACTTATGAAGTCGTTGCAGCGCATTAGCGTTAACGATTCCAAAAGGGGGGCGCCAGCGCTGATGATGGAGGGTTGTATCATCGAAAGCGCAACATACATCGGAGCCCAAGAATCGGTCAAGATGCTCAAAGAGCGCCACCGGGTCAGATGGGGAAGTAACATGGATATCGCTTTGCTCATGTGTGCGGAGGAAAAGGGTGGGGAGTAGCTGCTGTATTCATAATCTGAGGGAATTCTGGAGTGTCGTCAATATTTGCTGGGTACAAAAGTTGGAAAAGAAACACACTCTGGCTCTGAAAAGTCCCAGTCCTGATCTCGAGCATCTATGAGAATGTTAAGGGGGTAGTTCCGAGATAGCGCCAGGTATGTTTCGAGGTGAGATGCATTGAAGCGCGCCGCAGCTTTTGGCTGCCCCTGTCCAGCACCGGGATCTATCAGCCCCGCGGTAATACATATGCTCGTCCACAAAGAGGGAGTTTTATGAGCGACGCTGCGCCAGTGGTGGCTGACTCCGGAGAAAGCCAAGGGAGTTTTAATAGTTTCGGCGTCGATAGAGGGGACGGAGGAATAGTCGTCGTTCTCGACGCCGTGTGCTCCAATAGCGAGGATGTACGACAAGAGCTCGACTGGGAGCTTTTGGATCGGAGAAGGACAATGGGGGCTTAGGGATAGGGAAACCATAACGGACGGATTGACTGGGCGAAGGAACCTAGTAAAAGAAAGGAGGAGCAACAAAGCCAATGCATTCTTAAAGACTTTAGATTCATGAACGCTTTTGTCTCATGAGATGATCACGAAAGATCAGGTGGCTCGCAGGAACAAAAAGAGTGATTTGATGACCGGAGCCGCATCATAGATCTCATCGGGGTCAGCATTGTCTCTATTGTTGTGGGTCCTCGGTGGTATTGCGGGAAGCTAGAACATATAAGTTATTGTGAGTTGGAGAAGGTCGTCAAGGTACTCTTCTCAGAAGGGCCAGACAGGAAACAATTAGGAATTTGACAGAGTTTTTAACACGTTTACACTTGCATTCAAACTTCAACAATGCCCTAAGAAGAGAAAGAGTAAAGCAGAATCGCATTCTATCAATTTCAGCAAGGTCAAAGGGATATCCAGATTGAAGGAGTTGGACAAACGAAAGGTCTAATTAGGAGAATCACGATCGATCTCAGATCTCTTTCAATGTTCATTCCAAAATGGGCCTATCCGGTCCGCCATCACGCAAGACCCTCACTTCCCGCCCCCCTTGTTGACTCGGTCAATGTTGGGTAGTAAGTTTCTGTGGGACTGCTGTGGCCGGTCTCCCCTTCATTAACAATTCCTCCCCTGGTTGCCTCTGGTTACTTCGAAGTTCGGGCCAAGTACGACATCAATAGATCCTTATAATTAAGTTACTGTGAAAGTCCCTACACAAGCCGTGTGATTTAATTTTGCAAAGGCCGATACCTAGTAATAACTGTCTGGATCAGACGAGGAACACATACGGTCGCTATGGGGAGGTCGCGAGCCCTATGTGCTTCAGAAACCCAGGGCTGTCGAACGGCTCTGAATCCATGTTCATCGCGCCGCCTTGGGAAGGACGAGACTGGCTCTGCGGCAAAAACCCACCCGAAAATAGATGTTGAGTATCAACCCCTTCATCAAAGAGTGCCATCATGTCCGGAGACATGTACATGGTTGAATCTTCCCTTATCATGTCCATTGGCATGTCCATAAAGGGCGCCTGCGATTGATTCCCAGGCGTGAATGTCTGTGGATGACTCATGGGCGATGCGGCCGTAGTTGATGCGGCCAAGGGGCCGGAAAACAGTGGCCCGTTCTTCGGATTTTCTGAAAAGAAGTCGGATGGCGAAAAACTCTCTGGGCTGCTATGCTGCTGTGGAGGCGAATCCGTAGTCGTACTGGCCGAACGCGAGGCACCCTTTTTCCGCACAGGCCGTATCCATGGCGGTCGATTGTTTGCAGTTGGTTCTTTCCGGGTAGTTTCTAAGGGAATTTGGGTCACTGTGAGAGTAGAATAGCGAAAAGGTAAGTAAAGTTCAGAAGGTAGCGAGGGGAACTGTTTACGTCGGCAGAATTCTTCCATTAGATCCCCCGACCGAAGTCCGCAGACATAGCGACCACTGAACCTGCGTAGTAGGCCAACACAGGAACGGAGAGTCTCAAGCCCAGGAGGGATTAGATGCTGTAACTCTTCGGTCTTACAGCTGAGCAAAATAGCAACGAGTGTCCTTCCGGCCTGTGTTAATTGATGAATCACGTGTACGCCATCTGTAGGAATGTCAGAAAGAGCAGGTTCAGGCCTAGCAGCACAATAAAGAAGAGAACACACAGTAAGTCATGAGGCCCTTGTTAGCGACCTGGAGGTGGGTTGTGATGATTTGGATTGCCGAATTCTGAGCAGCTACCAGGGCCGCCTTCTCTTGTTCGCCAGCATGCTCATCCGACCCTCCGTTTGTCCGCTCTGCCATAAGCTCCGAAAATCTGTGTCGGTATATCAACAACCGCACGAAGTGCTCCGCACAGTGCAGCCGCTCGGCCTGCGTAAGCCTGATGATATCCTCGCTGGCCAGCGTCTCGGGGGTATGCGACCAATAAGGTGGCATATTCCGGTGGATATCGTCAAGAAGCGCCTCCTCTTCGCGCAAGTCTCTGAATCGCCGTGACCCAGACAGGACGTGCGTCGCACGCTGCAAGAACGACGAGGAGTCGCCGAAATTCCGCGCTGGGGGGACATCGAGGACGGACTCCAGAACGACCATGATCCGCAGGGAACATATGAAAGCGCTGAGCCTGCATTCTGTTCCTGGCGGAGGCGCCCCGACGTTGTCCCGCGTGATGAACTCGTCGTCAACGGCGGCCGGCTCAGACACATCGCAGTCCCTGAGACGCAACAACGGCGGCCGGCCGAAGTGCGCACTGAGCTGCTTATCCCAAATGTACACACACCAGAATGTGCGTTTCCGCACTTCGTCCTCGATAGAGTCGAAGAGATCGTAGTCATCTGCGCAACGGTGGAGGCCAGCATCGATGGACATGGTCACGGCTTCTGCGAGCAGGGCTGCTGCTTTTGAGAGCTTCCCGAGGCCAACAGCATAGACGGCTGCGATGAGGTTCGCTTGGATGTTGTACAATGTAGGCCGATCGGCGATGGGGAGTGTTCTGAGGCGCCCGAAAAGTTCGAACCAATGCGTCCCAGCAGATATGCCATCGGCTGGGTTGGCGCGGACGCGGGGGTCATCGATGTGCCTTGAGGCTAGACAGCAAATTGCGACGATAAATGCTGCGAAACCCGGTTCGCCCCATTTTTCAGGGTTTCCATAATCCTACAACAACATCAGGAAGTGAAAACGAATGACGGGGGGATGAACTGACGGAGAGGAATGTCGGGACATGAAGGAAAGGGAGGATGTAGTAGGAAGTCGATAAGTAGCACTGAACTAAACTGGAGGGTATGTCAGGGGTGGCTTCCACGGTTGAACGATTAGCACATACCTGTCCATAAGTTCCGGGACGATGTAAGAAGTCATCAGACGCCATAATGTTTGTGGGTTGACATCGGTACGCCGTAGCGTTCGATTCGGAAACCAATCCAAGTTCGGCGCATTGGCGGGTTTGCCAGCTGTATCGAGCGCCGGGGTTGGTCTGTCTCGGTTGCTGGTTGGCGTGTGGCGTTCGACTAGGAGGTCGAGTACAGGAAGCCCAGACGTTTCGCCTTGCCACCGGGTGTATCCCTCGTCGTCAAAGTAAAGATACGAGGCGGTCAGGGACATGTGCGACGCTTCCTCCGCAAGCTGGTCTGGTGTTATCTTATGGTTGGGATCGAGAACCGAACCCAAACCCTGATGCTGCTGTCCCTCGTCGGGAGAATCACGCGTGAAATGTGTCGACGGATTTGTGAGAGGAAACACATGCAACGACGGTGGAGGAACACCTGAGGGAAATTGGGAAGGGAACGAAAACGGCAAGACTGGGCTGACTGCCGCCTCTGCCGAAGGCTGCTCCCCGCTAGGTTGAGGTATACCACCTGCCGCAAATACTGCGGGTGGTATGGCTTGTATAAGGGTCTCCAGATGGTGCATGCGATCTTCCAGGGTCGCTGTCCGCCTAAAGTGACGTCAAAAAAATAGACATGGTCAGTATCTAATGAGGATCTTTTCAATTCATAAGTGCTCACTTTGACTTGTGAGGGTGTGTCCTCTTCCCGGGTTCCTCGAAAGTACATGATGAGTTTGCTGTTAGACATGCCTGGCATGGGTGGCCCTCATCGCATTTGATCCTCCTCCTCCTAAATCGACCCTCGCATTAGCCTTAAATGCGGACCGCGATAACGGCAGACTAAGCCAGGTAGCATAGCTCACCGACATCGATCACACGCCCTATACAATTCAAAATTAACGCTGCCTGGATCTAGTAGCCAGAGTAGAGACAAACTTACCTGCTTAGTTTGAATCTCCTCTCCTTTAGCATTGAGGAAGACGACGAAGGCTGCTCCTGGCTTTCGGCCGTAGTGATTGGAGGCATGATGACGGGACGAAGCAAAGTAGAAAACTTATTATAAGTGGAGGAAGACACATAGAAATTCTTGACATATTTCCCCAACTCAGATACATGGCCAAATTTTTCCGAAAGTGGAAAATCTTTAAATTCTATTGGGCCGACGCTACCCGCAGCCAAGAGTATTATGATGCAGCCAAGGTGGGTTGTGAGATAGGTATTGTCAATGATAACGAGGTCTATTCTGATTGAAACGATGGAAGATCTTGGAAGATTGACAATGGCGACATTAATTGACTTGGGTCGGCCGAGTCTCGTTTTGGACAGATTTGTGGTTCAAGTTCCTCCAGAATGATATCATGATATACAGCTAAAGGCTTGGAGACAGGACCATCACTCAAGATTTCAAGGCGTGGAGAGATGCGTTCCGACCGAGATAACATTGCAAGGCTTCGATATAAGTAGTAATGCATGACACAGAGAGAATAAGTGAGGAGAAAAGTAAATGTCCAACCCAGATGCGCTATAGTAATAATATATGATCATGGACGACGCTCACAACGCCATAGGCCCCTCCCAAGATGGACCAACCGACTGTCGATGCCTGTCACCATGTCCTTGTATCGTCCGATCATCGTCAAAGCCAAGGCCGGAGTGGGGACGCGGTCGATCTCCATGCTGTCCTACCGAGCCCTCGGCATCATCTTCACCTGTCCAATAATCGTCGGCGGCTGTATTGTAGGAGGTAGAGCTGCCTGATCGCTCATAACCATGTCCGTAATGAGGCTCATGGTCGTTCGGCGGCGTTTGTGTATTGCGCATTTGCATTTCGAAGGCACCTGGAGAGGAGGCAGCGCCGGGTACTTGCAGGATATTAGGTGATAATGGAAGGGGCACAGGTGACGTCGGTGACAGCGGTCGCTGCCCTGACGCCCGAGTCGTTGCAACACTGGTCCGCCGGCTTGGGGGCGGTGGTATACTGGTGATCTCACCAGACGATAATTTATACTTCGGGGAGGGAAGAGGTGACTGCGGGGGAAGCTCTGAGGCGGAGTAGTAGGAAGGTTGAGGTGATGGGTTCATGTCGATACGGTTTCCCGCTGGATTTGGAGACAGGCGTGTTTCATGGTCCATATTGCTCTTTACGTGCGCGTACTGGATGTTGGGAAGTGGAAGGTCATTCGCCTGGCTCATTGGTGGGGTATCCAGGTATGTGGGGCGAGTTGATCCTCTGGGTCCCGGGCTGGAGGTCATAGTAGGCTCGTAGCGGTCATGTATGCTCGACACCTCTGAAAGTGACCGACTGTGCTGCTCTTGGAACATTGGCGCAGCTTCTAGGGTGCTTTGGTTGCCCTTGGGCATCTTCCTGGCCCGCCGGTGCTTGAGGCCAAGCTGATCTTTGAGATCGCCCTGCACCCACATTTCTCTCACGATATCCTTATCTAAAGGGGTATACACTGTTGTGACGAACTTGACAATAAATCTTGGGGCTGTGATTTTGGTCAGGACAACGATTGCAGATGATTTTTCAACCAAATATTCACCGAGTGCGACAGAGGCAGAAAGTAAGACAGTTGCCCAGAAGGTGATGCCACCAAACAAAATTATGACCTCGTCGACAAAATCCTTGGTCAGGAAGAACGAATAGACGACGATCCAAAGCATCATGACGATGGTAGACCCGAAGACGACGACCCACGTAATGACGGTCCAACTAATTGGAGTATCAGCTCGGATTCTTTTGAGAAATAAGGAGATGCACGCACTAATTAGTGTTCAGCCCAATATAAGAATTAGCTGCAAATATTGCAGAAACCGCAACTGTAGTCCCGAATTCCGAAAGAGATTCTATACCCTTTCCGTTCCATGACACTGTTGAGCCCAGTGTCCACACGAGGTATGGGAAGAAAAACACGACGGCCGACTGGTATAAGCCATCCAACATGTAGAGCCAAAATTTGGTGCGAGTGTATTCTAGGCCACGGATGCCACGGACGTAGAGTTGAGGGAACGCGAGTGCCGCCTTGGCGTTGATGTCTTGGTCGAAGGCTGTGGAGGTACACACGTCAGTCGGGCATGAGAGGAAAAGCAGAGAACTCGGGCACACCTCCGAGAACAATGACAGGCAAAGACGTGAATACAAGGTTGTACAGTAAAACAAATGTATATTGGTACAGGTAGGTTGCATCGAAGCTGATAGCAGGGTCGAAGGTCAGCGTTGTATCATAGAAGAAAGATAAATGAAGACACGGACGTATTGAAGGGCAGATACCAGAACATGGCGATTGTCCAGATGACGTTCTGTACTTTGGGTGAGAAGATGACGACATTGACATGTGAAACAAATTTACCTTGTAAAAGAAGTTACTATGCATATCTGCGATCCGTTGGTACGACCAGCGCCCGTGTACAAGGAGGAGCTTGGTCAGAAATCTAAATTGTCCAAACGCGTAATCAGCTGACATAGCAGCTTGAGAACCTTCCAGTCCAAAGAGGCCGATACCAATGTTGGCCTCTTGAATCATGGCCACATCATTCGCACCGTCGCCAATAGACAATGTCATAGCGTTCCTCCCTTCCTTGACCTGAGAAAGTGTCAATAAATCTTAACAGTCGGTCAAGGGATGGTGTAAAACTTACAAGTTTCACTGTCAAAGCCTTCTGAGCAGGGGACACACGACAACACACAACAGTCTCGCATTGTGTACCAAGGTTGAGGAAAAGCTCCTTGAGTTCCGGGGTCAAGGCGTGGCGCAGTGTATCACCGTCAATGACAACAGCAAAGGACGCTTTGGCACCAGGGAAGAAACCTCGCTTCCGTGGATCCCATGTAGGTGGACCGAGGATTGAAGCAATCTTGTTCAGGCCTCCTTCTATTTGGGCGCGAGTCTTTTCCATGGAGTCCGCAGAAAGGATCATGATATCCATCGTGTTTTTCAAGAGGTTGCAGCTGAACCCAATTTCGATGGCTGTTTGTAGCTTATCACCTGATATTCATGAGCTTCGGTGTTTCTTGGACAAGTAGACAAAACAAACTGACCAGTCAGGATCCACAATTTGATGCCAGCCTGATGGAGTGTCTCGATTGCCTCGGGCACACCCTCCTGCAGTTTGTCCTCCAGGGCTGTCGCGCCGAGGATGTGCAGCGAGTGCTCGATTAGTTCATTCGCCTTGTCAATCTCCGCCTCTCGATTCTCGATAGAGTTAGTCGCATCATCAAACTTCTTCGACCAGGTCATATACTCGTCCTCGTCCAGCCAGCGATATGCAATACACAATGTCCTCAGCCCACTGTTCGCAAACATCTCCATGTCCTTGCTCGTCTTCTCCTTCAGCACAGGATCGTGGTCCTTTGCGAGCCGCTCATAGATGACGCTGTCCGCGCCCTTGCAGTACAGAATAAGCCTGCCCTCCGGGTTGCGCATCACCACACTCATACGTTTCCGCGTGCTGTTGAACTCGAGCATCTTCAGCGGCGTGTACCGCTCGCGTTGGCCCATGACCTCGATGTCAATGCCGTCCTTTGACTTCCCAAGGAAAGGGAAACCAGCGTCACGGGCAGCTGCAACTAATGCCGCCTCGTCTGGCGACTCCGCCTTGTATTCAACGTGATATGGATCGTTCTGGGGGTCTGGCTTGTCTGCGAGGACGCTGTGACAGATGGCGAGTGCACGGAAGAAGGCAATGAGATGTGCGCGTTGGTCGGAGTCACGGTTCGTTAGGTCCTCGGCAATTTGAGGGGATACGAGTGTCACCTTGTCGGTCTGAAGGTAGCGGTTCTTGAAGGAGCGTTCCATGGTGGTCAGCATCTGGTGCTTGAGAGTCGCAAGCTTCTCGTTAAGCTCTGCCGGGTCGAGTGTGTCCGCCTTGCCCTCCCGAGTTGCTGCTCCGCGCTGCGCCTCCGTAACGCCCTCGCCATATGTGACACCGTTGACGGAGCACTTCTGGAACTCCATGACATTTTGCGTGAGTGTGCCAGTCTTATCGGAAAAGACGTATTCGATCTGGCCAAGGTCGTCAGAAATATTCCAGGTCTTGGGGATACATGGTGTGTCGAAGGGCTGGTAGTACATGTCGACGTCCTGGGAAATGAAGTACGCCTGGATGGTCTTGACGATTTCAATGGAGATGTAAAGCGAAATAGGTACGATGTTCTGAAAAGCAATAAGACACGAACTGGCGGTTTCAAAGGTCAGGATAGCTACGAGATTCGATATCCGATAGAAAAGCTTACACAAAAGTAACGAGAGCGTTAACGACATAAGAGGATGTCGGATCGACGCCTTCTTCAAAGAAAGATGTACTGGTTCCGGTCTTCGCGTCCGCGAGGCCGCTAATGATGGCGGCGATAAGACACATCGTAGTCAACACGCCGAAATTGACGAAAACGTTGAAGTTGGTCTCCCGCTCGATTTTACTCCGCTTCGACGGAGTATCACCACCGTTCAACATAATCTTGGTGTCCGCGCCTGTAAACACGACCAGACCGATGGCCCAATTTGTATTCCGTAGCGCACACCCACGCAGTAGCAACTCGTTGATCGTGACTGATTCTTGCTTTGGCTCTCCAGATGCAGGGTCCTTGTAGCGCAGTACTCCGTGGTATAGATACAAGTTCTGGTGTGGCGGTTCAGAGTCAAGGTAGAAGGAAGCCCGCTCAATGTCCTCCTCCGACTGAATGGCCGATGTTCCCTTGACCGATTTCCTAGGCTTGAGATTCGTCTCGCCGTCCAAGTTCTTCGTCTCCAGGTAGCACATTCCATCCGCGTCTGAGGTCGCGAGAACGACAATATCCGCCGGGACCTGGTCATTGTCTCTCAGGAGCACGATATCGCCCACTTCAAGCTTCTTCCACAACGTCCGCTCCCACCGTGCCGAGCCGCCTATCCGCTTCTGCCAATCGATCACGCCAAGCGTCGAGTGCGAATCTATTGACTGCTGGTACTGGGACATGGAGCCGAACTGGTCCGAGGAGGCCTTTGCCAACGTCGTCGAGGAGTCGCCGAGGGAGGGATGGGACGCCTCGCCCGGGGGGTAGCTATGCGAGTCGATGCTCTGGATGTCCTCAAGCCTCCGGCCGCCTGCACCACGGCGTGGGAGGTCGACGCTGCTGACGTCGGGCGCCGTCTGGAAACTCGAGCGCGACTCGCCGGCCTTGTCCAGCATGACCTTAATCCCGGCGCCCGCCTGCCCTGCCTCGCGGTCCCGTAACTTCCGCACACCCTTGCTCACCCCCCCTGGCGAGCTTATTCCAAACAACCGCTCGATCCACGACCTGGGGTCCGTCGGCTGGTTCACGTTCATCCATCCTCCCGCTAGCTTCGTGACCGCTGAGTTATTGACTTCATCGTCGAGCCTGCCACGCCGGTAGTCTTCTATGCCGTCTTTGATTGCTGTGACAGCTAAGATAAAGGCCAGCGGCAAGACGGATATGACGCCTGAGGCAGCTCCAAAGACGGGGAACACTGCGTCGACGTTAATAATAATGATGAAACATCATAAAACGAGTACCAACCTTGTACAACAACGAGCGACAAGAAGAACAAGTTAGCGATTCTGTCATTGATGGTTAGGATCTTGCGTGCAAGTGATTGATGCCACGAACCGTCTGAATTGCTCGTACAAGTTCTTGGGAACAAACGTGAGGAGAGTGTACTCTGAAAGCCTTTAGAAGAAAGAATAGACATGAGAATGGTGCAAACTCACTCGTCGTCCGTACTTTATTCCTCCGATACCGCACCACTGGCTCGCCGGTCTGATCGACCTCCATGGCCGACAACGGATGGTTGACATAGACATTCCGGCGCACGCCTGGCACCTTGGATGGGCCGGCCTCTGTAGGAGTAGCAGACTGCGGTCTTTTGCTTGTGGTATTCCTTCGAAAAAAGCGGGATCTCGTCCTAACGCTTTTCCTCCGCTGGGCACGCTGTTCTGACTTTATTGACTCTGCAATGGCAGACGCAGCTGTGCGCACTGTGCGCAAGCGCAACTCCGGGTCGATTGTTTCGTCGTTCTCCTCGTCAGTGAGGTCCTCCGGAGCCGGCATGTTTCGCCTCGGAAAAGACATGAGGTTTGATATAATGAACTGCTGGCGATCCGTCCTTGGCCTAGAACCTGCCGTAGAGGCTTTTGATACCGAGAACCAGCACGGTAAGAAGACGGATTAGTCGTCAAAGAAGGGCGACTGGTGTACGCTGCTGCGTAGGTTGCAGTGGGATGGACTTTGTAACGATCAGAGTGTTTGTAGACTTGTATCTTGACGGGTTTACTATAGTAAGTACCCCGAACACCCCATTTGTAAGATCTTGATCATGAATCCCGTTTTATAAAGGCTAATAGTATCCACTCATTTGCCCTTTCCGACGATATAGGATACATACTCTACACGATCACGAGTGACACAACCCAAGCCACTACTCACCCTTGCATCCATATCTTCAGAATTGATGCCACATTGGGGGAATGTCGAAAACACAAATCTACATAGTGACAGATGATGCTTGAAGCAATCATGTGCAACAATGCGGCCTTTCAGCCATTCACTCGTAGAAAGATGTGCATATCTGCAAAGCATAATTCTCCTCAAATATTCAAAAATCCCACATAGGTGGATCTACTCAGAGGCTCTTCTATAGTTCCATTTCAAACCGAGTTTCCTTGGCAGAAGGCAGTTCGCCACGTATCATCCGACGCGTGGGATACGGAAGCGAGTGGAACACGGGTTAGCTATCCTGTACCTCGTGCACCTTCCAATCTAAAAGGGGGGGGGAAGGGGGGGCGAGGTAACCTCCGATATAAATGACCACGGACCGTACTCCAGAATATCTTTGGATATCGCCACAAGCGTCGTCAGCGTGCTCCTTCAACTCCAATGACATCAGTTACCGCTGATCTAAACATATGGATCAGCTCCCCGTCACACTAGATGTTTTGGACGCCACAATGCCTCTCCTCCAGTTTGATCGAGGAAATTGAGTGGCGAGATCAATATCAATTGCAGAGTCGCTGCACGACTGAAAAGCTGTTATATTTACATAATCTTGCACAACCCAGTGCGCTGCGGACAAGACGAGGCAGGCTTGAGGCAAGCGACTGAAGATGATACCTCCACCTTGCACACATCCCTTAATTGCGGCCGGAGCCTCGGAACAGGGCAGCAAGTCCCTTAGCCCTCGTGGCTCCACTCCCGCTCACAGCTTTGGTATTGGCATTGGTCAACTGCGCTCCAGCACCTGCAGAACCGACAGCACCGGCAGCACCTGCAGCACCAGCAGCACCGGCAACACCAGCAGCCCCAAATAGATCCTCGTTACCAACAACAGACTGCCAAACGATCAATCAACATCACTCAAGTCCTCGACCAAGTGATTCAAGTACACACGTTAGTGACAGTGACCCCGTTGAGTGCAGCGTTGCCGTTGATGACTGCAGAATAGTTATCTGTGAGGAGCTGAACGCCCGAGACGAAGTCCTTCTCATCAAATTCGCTGCACAAAACCCATCTGAGTCAGCAACCTCCCGGCGCCCGAAGTCGATCGTGACGCACCAATGCCCACCGGTCGGAGATGCGTCGGCAGTTTGCAACTGGCCTATCTGAGCATCCGACAATCCTGCATCTGAAGCCAATTTTTCGTATGCGGCGATAGCTTGCGGGCTGAAGGGGGTCATCGAGGTCAACAAAAATCTTCAGAGGAGGCTTGAAGCTACACACATGGATGTTTGCAAATCTGGAAGGTCATCGGTTGTGCTCTGCCAATGAAGCCTGACGTTGGAAAGGTCCCCTTGTACAGCAACCTGTCTGTAGAAGTTTGGGTACGTATCCAGACGCTTTTGCAACTCAGTACCACTCACGGTACGAGCCCTCCACATCCCATGACAGCGCCCGGTACCCCGAGAGAAGCACCAAACGCCGGCAGCATGAAGCCTATGCATCATAAGAAACTCGCGATGCGCGCCTGTCCCTGTGCTTACCGCTTAGGAGGAGCGAGCCGCCACTGACTCCTTCCATGAAGATCTTTGTCGAGTCAAAGTTCACGAACTTGGGCAGCTCCTGGACCCCGAAGAGATACCTTCAGCAGAGGACCAAAGTGTGCCACGAAAACTTACGGTGGTGAGCAGCTGGTTGACCGCTGCGCTATGAGCCTCCCCGTCGGGTCTGCGTTATACGTATCGATAAGAATTCCCCAAGTCATGAGCATAGATAGTCAGTACCGAACAAGTCCAGTCTGGTCCTGCGGATCGGATCCTCCCCATCGAAGTTGCGGGTCCGGTGAGAGCAGCGCTACGCCCATCAACCCACCGTTCACGCCTTGGTTCTGCATCAAGGTCAGTAGGATTAAAAGGCACCAGACTTCAGACCGCACCGGGAAATCAAAGAATGATTGGCCCCCGTCTCCATGGAACAGAACCTACAAGAGAGGTTACTTTCAAAGGTCAAGAAACCCTTCCCACAGCGTACATTGATGCCTAGTGTGCCTGTTGCAGCATTTGCGCCGTTCGCTGCTCCGTTCGCTGCTACCAGCTCTGAGGCGGGAGCTGATACTTTAAAGCGCATCGTCAGCCCACTGTCGACGTGAATCAGAACCTGGCACTACGCATTGAATAATTACGCACTTGATGACGACCTGCTGGTCGATGATGGTGCTACCATCCGTCGCTGTGGTCGTTGCTGCCCCTGTTGCTGCCCCTGTGTTCTTGCCTTTTCGGGTGCGCCGGGTTTCGAGAGGTGCCGCATCGGATAGGTGTATGCTGGAGAGTAAGAAAAGAAGGGAGAATTTGACGAGTTGGGAGAACATGGCCGTCAAGGCTTGTGATTAAAGGATTGGTGGGCTTGAAGCTTGAAAGGACCGATTGGCTCGCAAATCGGGGTTGAAGTTGAATGGCACCAGCTGGCTGGTAAGGGAGAGAGAAATGAATTTGGAAAACCAGAACCAGTCCTGGGTACGGGGAGAAGGAATGAAGTGAGTTTAATCTGGAGTGCGTTTTGAATGATAATGCTCGAAGCTGATCAGCGATCAAACTTTTGAGAGTCGCAACTGTCATAGTTGACATTGGTTGTCGAGGAATGCGCCAAGAGCTGCCAAGTAGCAGGTATGACCTGGGTTTTGAAGGAATCTCGCCCGAGGTAGCCTCCCAGATTCAGGCCATTAGAGCACGGGACCTCCATAGAGTTGACGTCCCCTTGCAAAGTTTTCCAGGCCAGCAACAGTGACACGCGCCCAAGGCATTGTGTATGTTCATGCCAGGCCGTCGCCACTCTTGAGGTATTCGTCAAAAGTCACTGGGTAGCATGTGATACATATGTCATAGCTACTGGTAGCTATAGCCAGATATGAAGGGCTTCTATGTCAGTATATGCCGCGCGACGGAAACAAACCCCATCACGCACCTACAGTGAGCTCCTCGCACCACCGCGCGACGTTTAGAGCATTAGAAAAGGCACCCGTCACAAAAACTCAGAGGCCACACTCCATCGTTGCACACGCCATCCGACGCTCTTCACAAAAGAGAAGGCGTAACTTGCGTAACTTGCGGTATTTGTTCCCTCGACATTTTCATAACCTTGGAA
This sequence comes from Tephrocybe rancida, assembly GCA_018858115.1. Taxonomy (NCBI): domain Eukaryota; kingdom Fungi; phylum Basidiomycota; class Agaricomycetes; order Agaricales; family Lyophyllaceae; genus Tephrocybe; species Tephrocybe rancida. The sequence goes on from JABCKT010006471.1 coordinate 53,051, forward strand.
AACTGGCACATGAGTATCATTTAAAAAAGGATTACTGAATAAAGTAAAGAAAAAGCACCTTCTCTCCATTTCACTACCAGTTATATGGCCCATATATTGAGCCGTATGCACCAACAGGACCGTGGAGAGTATAAAATGAATCTCAGTCCAGCTGATATAACATAGGTGAGGCCTAGAGGATGAAAAAGGTGGGGGTGGTGAATATTAATGATGGTGGTAGTGGGAAGAGCTGAATTGGAGCTGAAGAGTCGATATCGATGACATCATGGTTACATAATATATAAACCCTCAATCAAGTTAGTAGGTACGTAACGGCTGTTCTGCTCTCTTTCAAGTTTCAGTGCTCTCCACAACTCCCAAGGCGAGTGACGCTCGTCAGAAATTTAAGTGCCAGTGGCCATATCACAGTTCTCCCCATGGGGTGTCGGCAAATAATCAAAAATGTCGAACAATGGGCCCAAACCCCGCCATCACGTTATCAACGCGAGTCTACGCGAGTTCAAATTTGTTCAGAGGGGCCACTGCAGGTTTTGATTGAACGCGTACCATAAACTTCGTGTTCACCATTCGACGTGTATACCATGGTTCCACATGCAGCTTTGGACAACGCAGATATACTATATGAGATTTTTACTCATCTGACACTTCCACGCAGAGGAGATACCTGGACGAGGATACCCGCGACTGAACCAGGGAATCGAAGGGCCCTCGCAAGTGCAGCTCTCTGCTGCAAGGCCTTTAGCTCTCCTGCCTTGGATGCTCTTTGGTGGAAACTAGATGATATATGTCACCTCTTTCGTCTGCTACCCGCGTTCCAACGGTCTGGAAGAGAATATGTACGTTGAGCTCTTTCTCTGTTTTGTGGATATATGGCAGAACTCACCAATTGTTATAGATACTTGACGGGAAAATAACTGAATATGATTTGGAAATTTTTGACTCGTACGCGAAACGAGTGCGGACTCTTGTTTTTCACGACTTCGGCACCATTCACCCTACCGTGTACCTACGACTCAGCCAGCTCAAAAAATTCTCGCCATTACTACCCAGCGTCCAAACCATCGATTCAATGCCGGGGGGGTCCGGCCTGCTTTCGGTGCTGTCAAACAGCCTCCTGGAGCTCTGTATTCATCCAGATACTCAGAACCAGATATTCCCAACGGTTTGGGTCTGCATTGAAGCCTTGCCCCAAAGTGCACCAATGATACGAAAACTCCACGTACAGGCCATCATCTCTCGATCATGTTTTAATGCATTTTCTCGAATGAACAACCTCCAAAACCTCTCTCTCCTCAACACCGGCGCCGGTGATCTCAGTTTTTTTTACACACTGGCCCAATTAGAACATCTAGAAACACTCCAATTATCGGACTTTGAGGAGCCGACATCTGTATTATTACCGCTCGTCGATGGGGGTGCCTTGACCTACCGACCTTTCCCTGCCCTTAAACACCTTGATATCAATCTACCCCCCGCGCAACTCATCTCCCTCCTCAAAATATTCAAGCAGCACCCTCTCCAACGGCTAGAACTCCGGCACTACAAACACGCCACGCCAAACGGTCCAGACACGTCTTCGTACTGGGCTCAAGTCCTTCGCAGTGTCGCGGGAAAATTCTACTCCTTAAAGAATTTGACCATGGCCTCAACTAGCGCGGAAGTCGAGGATTCATTCCTCTCCAATAATATCTACGAGCCGCTTTTAGACATGCGTGGACTCGAGTCAGTCAACCTTGACTTTCCGTGGCCGCCATTTCTCGACGCAGACTTCAAGAAAATGGCCTCTGCATGGCCAGAGCTGTCCACACTTCGTTTGGCTGGGTTGGCAACTGCTGCACCAAAGGCAACCTTCGCCGCCCTGGAAGTCCTTGCAATGGGATGCCCAAAGCTACATGGACTATCGCTCTCATTTAATGCGTGCCAACTTCCTTCGTCAGATGATACATCGGTTTCCTGCAGTAAAGTGAAGACCCTCGATGCACAGCATTCCCCTACCGATAACGCGTTATTCACCGCCCGGCATCTGGACAGATTATTCCCCCATCTCAAGACTATCCAGTCTACTGTCCAGCAAAAGATATGGGGCGAGGTGGGGGACCTGCTTCGCACTTTCAAAGCAGTTCGAATGGACCAGAAAGCACGCGACTTTCAAACGATGAAGCGAGCACGCCCCGCTCGACGCGTAAACGTCTTGGACTGAATAGTACTCGATCAGGAGCCAATCAATTGCCTTCGAATTTGTTCGGTTGTGTTGGTGAGTTCGCACACTTCAATTCACACCGTTCATGACTAATACGTAAGAATTCCACAGGATGGCCACAGTCACTTTGATATAAATCCTTCATACCCATGTACAACCACATATCCCGAAATTAAACGATTGACTCTCCCAAATTCGTTACTCAAACGTAGACAGGTGCGCTTGCAGTGCACAGGACCTAAATGCGACATCAGCAGGACGACCACAGATCGTACCGATTGAGCGTTACCTCGCCGGGGTATATGTTGGTGCAGCCAGCATCGACATTGGGGTTGTTCGCAAGGAGCGTGGCCAACGTGATGTTAGCGTTCGTGAGAATGGCGTCACAACCATCGCCTTCGACGACAAGGTGAACTGTGGAACAGTCCTTTCCCTCAAAGCCAAGACAAAGGGTCTACGCAAGAAACACTCCAGCGTCAGTCTTCTATTTTTTGTGCGGGAGAATCCATGAAATATTACCTCACCAACCACAAGGTTATCACAAGCAGCATCGATAGTGGGGTTGTCGAGTGCAAGCTGGTACCTAGTCGGGGGGAGATATGTGAGTTCTTTCCTATTAAACATTATATATTATTGGCAGTGAAGACTGACGTCGAATCGTTCTGAGCGAGAGATATCGCATCACAGGTATCGCCGGGAGCAACCTCGTAGACGCGGGCGCATGCAGAGGCGGCTCTCGCAACGTTGAGCGGGCTGGCTCTGGCTATTTCGAAAAATCAGACGACGGTGAGCATGGGCATTCGTCCATGACATACCCATATAAATGCAGGCGGCGACGATGGCAGGGAGGCAAAAGCGAGCGAACATGATAGAAATGGAGGAGAGATGGAGAAGATAATCCGCCGAGTGTACAAATTGCTTTGGACAATGAATAGACCTGGTCAAACCTACTGCGCCTTTATACCCCAGCCACCTATCCCGAATGGACTTACTGACTGCTATTTGCGGTTAACTAGAATGCATGTGGAAGTGAGTCTTTGCGTGAGTACTGCAGTGACTCCTCGAGGTACGTGTAACCCGCTCATAGTTAACGAACGTTCCTATCTGACATATCTTCTCTCCAGAGAGAACGGGGCTGGGATAACGTCGCCGTAATATCAAAAACGACCTCAAGATACAGACAGAGAAACTTTATCTGTACTCTATTAATGACTTGTGTGAAGCGAGCTTACATTTCGTCCAGGTGAGCCAACCTTCGACTTTTGAGAGGTATACATCCATAAAGCAACCACTGAAATAACATCGCAGTGTCGACTAAACCAAGCTTACCTTGAGTCATAAGAAGGAGACACACAATACTGATGTAAACTTCTCTTAGATCGGACAGAGTATGGAGATTACACACGTAGTTCACGGCACCGGCGTAAGTATTTCCCCACAAGGCTGCGGATTCTGACTTCATGTCGTCGAATTTCTGATTATCGCCCGCTTATTCCAGCTGATGCAATTCAAAATAGGTATTCTACTGACTCAAAATCAAGGGGCGCACAAATATAGACGCGACGCGACGCGATTGTTCAGGTCACGGCGACGCGCCTCCGTTGCATGTGATCGATCACCTCTTTCCGAAACGCCGATGTCCCACGTTCAGCGCCCAAGTAAGCGCGCAAAACCGAGGTCTAGTATGTGTCTTGACTCGATGTGAGCCAGCCGTCTGATACCGATTGCTATTACGGTCTTGATATCGGCGGTCTTGAGTCTTGACTGCGGGAATGCATGTGTAGGCAAGGCCATGTGCTCACGTTGATAAACACTCCTCCAGTTTCAACATCACAACAATCGTAAGTACGTGTGTAGTACAGTACATGCAACATAAACATACATCGTCAAGAAGTCCAAGCTTTCCTCCGCAACATATAAAATGCCCTCCCGACCCGCTATCGTACAGCAAGAAAGATAAAGTTCAAAAATGGTCAGGATATACAATCGCTGGTATGGGTACCGTAAGTGAGGGTGACAAGCGATAACAGAATGATATAATCCGGTCTTAGAAAAGAGTGACTCCCTTTGACCTTGAAAAGTCCACGAGGTTCTTTAGCTGTTCTAATGTTAGGAAGATCAAAATAGTTGTGGGCTGCAACCGTGTCCAGGCGGGAACCCAGCCCTTGAACATGAACATAGCGCCCTCGTTCTTGAGCGAAGCTCTGATAACGCCAAGCGTCGACTAGAAAGGCCGCACTCAGTGGTTGAGAATGAAATGAAGAAGCGAAAAACCCACGTTTGACCCCGGGCCCGATGCGTTCATGATGCGGCTCTGTGAGATCATGTTAGATCCAAGTCGACATGGGTGGGATAATGCTATGACAAACCTTTAAGACATCAGCGGGCGAGCAGACGGTCGTTGCGACAGTGCCCTGTCCATAAACGCGTCAGTTTACTTGGCCCGCGATCAGACAAACCACGTACAGCGGCGAAACTCGCAGTAAAGTGGCAGAAGATGTTATCATGGAAATATTGTGTTTTCAGAAGTTCTGCCTTGAAGAAGTCGTAGCTAAAGGAACGAAAGAATCAGGAAACCGCAAGGATAGCGATGAAGTGAACATACGATGCCAGCTGACTTGCATTCATCAGGACAGCTCGGAACACGTTTGGGCCGATACCGCGCGCAAGGGAGGAGGCACCTTCCTCTCGGACCATCTAAGCAGGTAAGAATGATCCATCAGTCATATGAGAATGCAAGAAATGTGATATGAATATGACAGCCTCTGCATGTTGAGGACGGATGCAGCCGCGCGTTGAAGTGTACACCTGGTTGCGTCATGGGCACACGACCAGAAAAGAAGGCACCGACCGACATATACACGGCACAACTCCTTTAGGAAAATGTAGGGAAGGTTTTCGGAACTCACTCTAAACAAGGCGTCAAAGCAATGCTTGTAGTTGAAGCGCTTTTCAGGTGGTTTGGCGAAGTCCCCCTGTAGCCGGACCATGACGATCTCTGCGACAGTTGTCAGACGTAAGCCCAAGGGCTGAGGAGAAAGAACAGACCTCCAGGGTTCCCAACGAATCCAGCAATGCCTCCCGCTATGCACAAGATTAAGTGATCGAGTCCGTGATAGAAGCATAGTGAAACGTACCCATGCTACCGGCCAATGCGAGTTTCCACGCAGGTGCATCCTTCCCTGCCCCTAGAAGCTTCTTACTCTCGTCGTACGCCCAGAAGCGACACATTGAGTACGACATTTGCCGGAGCCAGGTGCCGGAGATGCCATCGAAGAGGCCTCGAGTGCCTAGACAAGTTGTGAGATACGATCTTCATGTTCTTGCAGATCTGACAAACCTGCAGTTCTATATGTTTTCTTTATGCTCTCTATCATACGTTTGTCTCCCGAGGCTTGTAGTCGAACTTTAGTGAGATCTAAGGGACTGGAGGAGTGTTATCAATCCCATGAACGCTGTGAACGATGGAGAGCCTCGTACTGAGTGATAGATGCAGCGATGGTGGCCGCTACGCCTGTTCGCGTCGATTGGTCAGTTCTACAATCATAATGCCAAGTCGAGTGATACGGACCTCCCAGCCAGAATGGATATGGTTGTTTCTTGGGCACTGGTGAGGCATTTTGAGCAGGCTGTGCTGTAGGGGTCGACATGAAAGCTGTAAGTGAAACCAGGTCTGGACGGGTGCTCAAGGAAGCAGATCGACAATGGTGGGAGTCGTATCTATATGACAGAGAAGAGAACCAGTCGGAAGGTTGAGGAGATCCAACTTCCTGTGAATATCGGTGCAAGGGTCCGAAAGAGCGAATAAGACGCCCACTCGAGCTAACTGGGCAAGAAGATATACCGCGTGAAAGAAGAGATAATAATAGGGGACATGCCAATCAAGACATTTACATTGTAGAATATGCGGCCCTGTGACCGGCCGGATGTGGTACCCCATCCACTCTAACTTACATTGAACGGCGCACATGTGGAGTATGAGAGTACAAAGTCCACGGTATGTCAAGGATCACCACGGTTCAATAGGTACGCTAGCCTGCTCACACCTCCGTTTCCACCCGGAGCCCCCATGACTGATGGAGGCGCACCCGTCCGGCCAGGGCGCTTGGATTGCACGAAGGGTCCCGTATGGGTCCAGTAGGCGGATGCAGTTCCCCAGAACAAGTGCGTCGTCCGCAAAGAAAGCTAATGCTTCAGCCGAGTAAATCCGGGCCTCTTTTATCGTTATCGTTGAGTAAAAGGGTGCATTGCCACCCGCGGGGATCCTTTGTTTCACGCCATATCTTGATAGTGGTGTCGCCCAGACCCCTGTAAATAGTCGAGTTTTGAAGATAACAAATCGAACACAAATCAGCCAGAGATGGATAACAGATTGGTTGACGTGGGTTGGGAATTTTGTTCCTTGCCGATAGGCCGCGAAACGGCCGAGCGTCGGACGAGGACGCGATATCCTGGACTGCCAGTGCTTGTCAGATCGGCAGGCTGTAGGGATAGTGAAAATCCTACAGTGACGCAGAACGTTAAGCTACAAGATTGCTCACCCATGCACAATAACCTAAATATTGATTAGAACACTTTTGAGTCGACCGCATATCAACCGTTCCCTTAAGAAAACGTTTTGAAGGGGGGTCAGATGGGCATGGTGCACGAGAGTACAGTAATGGGGAATCGAGGATGCAAACGGAACAACCAACACTGAACAGTCTCTTGGTCAATTTCAATTGAAACGCCGCGGCCGTCACGTGTAAAGTTCGGCAAATACCACAGCATGTCACGTTTAGCTTTGCTAAACAAGTTCTGTTTCGTACTTCAAGCTCTAGCCTCTTCGACATGGATGGCAGAAACTACTCAAGTGGCAAGAACCTACATTCCAACTCTGGAAAAAGACTTGAACTCTCATGTTATCAGGTACGCTTCTCATATCTCCAATGTAGAGTTTGATTAATTTTCATGCCGTAGACCCAACCCTCGTCGTGACCACCGGTTCTAATAGTCTTGAGGGCGTCAAAGTGACTTGCTCCAGTTCTCCTGAATTAAAACGCACTGCACACGAGCAGATCTGCCGCAAGATTGTGGAGCTGGAGGCCTTGATACTCTCTCTCAAAAAGACAAACAACACCATCAGTGACCCCGCACGCCTGCCAGATGAGATCCTTGCCGAAATCTTCCAGTGGGTTGCTGAAGACGATAAAAGTTGTTCGCGACCCAAATGGATCGGCGTTACATACGTATGCACTCACTGGCGTGATGTTGCCTTGCGCTGCGCCAGCCTGTGGAGTGTTATCTTTGTTAGGGACTTGGCGCCAGGACCGGTATTTCTCCAGGCTATGACTCATTATCATTATGCCGCTTATGGCATGCACCCACTTCCGCCCAACAATATCGACTCTCCTCAGTGGTTGAAGGAGAGACTTCTGCGCTCAAAGGCCACTGAGTTGCGTGTCACAGCGACTATTGACCGTCATTCCATATCGTCCGAGCTTGCCTCTTTTTTCAACGAAAACATACATAGGTTTCGAGAGCTCACAATCCTACCGACAACTACCACCCACTTTCTTCCTACGGCATCGTTGCCGATCTTGGCCGGGACCGCGCAAAGCTTGCGATCACTTACCATATCTCTTCCCGTCGAAGGCCCGAACCCGCCCCGACAAAAAGCCAGCCTTCCTCACAACCTATTCGGTGGTTCTGCGCCGTATCTTCATCGTCTCTGCCTTCGTGGCTGCGACATTTCTCCCTACCAGCCAGTATTTCACAACCTTACTTCACTTCAGATTGTCAAACCTCGCACCCAAATACCCGTCAACGAGCTCTACCGTCTTCTTCGCTATATCCAGGGTCTCGAAAGCCTGACCCTGGTCGAAGCTTTTTCGTTGAATGACGAGGAGGACGAGTCGGCTCGTTTACCGCACCTTTCCCACCTCGAACTGACAGATCATTGGTATACTTGCCACAACTTCATCGAAAATCTTGACTATCCAAGTTCGGCCACGCACACTATCCTTGGATATCCTTACGGTCACGACTCAATCGACACTGTTTGCAAGGAGCTCCGCGAGTTCGGTGGATGTCTCGCTGATCAGATTGGTACTGTTCGTTGCCTTCAACTGGATCATCCCCGTGCAACAGATATTCTTTTCTTGAGAGCTTGGGCCTCGACAGGAACACACCCACATCTTCCTTCTGATGTGCCGCTCATCCGTTTCTCGATCATCCTTCCTGATTCACTCAGGGATGCATGGCCCCTTTCTAAATATTCCAACGACGCTCTCTATAGCGAAGTCTTCCAGGAGCTCTGGATTCCTTTTCTGAGTGATAGCTTGGAGTCTCTCCACGTCTCAGATATTCCGCTTCCAGCTGAAGTGTGGCGAAGCTCCTTTGGGATGCTGCCGTCGTTCAAGGACGTCCATATCAGACAATATGGAACATCGTTCTTAGAAGCGTTATGCTCCCAGAGTGACAGTTCTCTCGACACTTCATCGCAGCCACCAGTGTTGTTCGGGGCTCTGCGCAACATCGCGACAGATGTCGACAGTGATCACGAGAGGCTCCAAGCAAAATCGTACCTTTTGAAAGCATATCAGATGGGGAGCTCTATCAGGGGAAAGTCGAACTCGATTCCTTCAATCCAGCAGCCATTTGTCATGGGTGAAATTCCACATGGCGCAGAGGCCTTCATGCGCCTTCTCAAAACATGCCTCCAGATTCGACACAACCAAGGGGCTGGCTTGCACAAGCTACATGTTCTGAAGTCGGATGGCTTGTGGCAGCACTGGCAGATCTGGAACCCCTACTACTCCGCCATGCTTGAGGTCGTACAGGAAGTTCACTGGGAGTGGATGGAGGATGTATAAGTGCCGGACTTGGAGGATTCGGATATTCTGATCGACCAATTATGAGAAGAGGTAGATTATCTTTTCAGCTTATAATTAAATAGTATTTCTTGTCGAGTTGTTCTGGGTAAGTCCAAGTGTTGAATGATGTTCTACTTGGGCAGAGGCTGTTACGCACCAGGGCTCAGCCATGGACCTCGATAGCTCAGTGGGCTTTTGCTTGAATCCGGCAGATGGGCGAAAACTATGTGTGTGAGGCCATCAAGCGGGACATGGCAAGGTTGGAACTTGGTTCTGAGCTCAAGGAAGCTGGCCCAGCAGTCGCCCAATGGCCACCGTTCGTCAAACTTGAAGGCAATTCAAACGCCGCGCTCTTACGTGGGCGATGTTTGTAACTTGTTGGGTTTTGGCCAAGCCTTGGCAGCGGATCACGTTCGCTTGGCTAACGAGTTACTTACTTTTATGTCGTCCTTCAACTTGGCAATGGAAGGCAAAACGAACCAAGTGGGTAAAACCCACATTTCGTCCCTATCCAACGGCTTAAACTCTCATGTTGTCAGGTATGCTTCTCAGCTCTCTAATGTATGGTCCACTTAATATCCACACCGTCGTAGACCCAACATTCGTCGTGACCACCGGCTCCAATAATTTTGAGGGCGTCCAAGTGACTTGCTCTAGCTCTCGTGAATTAAAGCGCACTGCACACGAGCAGATTTGTCGCAGGATTGTGGAGCTGGAGGCCTTGATACACACACTCAAAAAAACAATTAACACCATCAGTGACCCCGCACGTCTGCCGGATGAGATTCTTACTGAAGTCTTCCATTGGGTTGCTGCGACAGAACAGGACCAAAGTTGTTCGCGTCCCAAATGGATTGATGTTACATACGTATGCAGTCATTGGCGGGAAGTGGCCTTGCGCTCTTCAAGTCTGTGGAGCGCCATCTCTGTCAAAGACCTGGCGACGCCGCCACGACCCCTTTATGGGCACTATCTGCTCACACCTTTCCCAACCCAATCGCTGCTCCAGAACCACATCGAGTCCCCCCAGTGGTTGGAGGAGAAAATTATCCGTTCAAAGGCCGCCAAGTTGTATGTGATCGCGACTATCGGTCAAAATTCTATCTCGCAGGAACTCGCCCGTCTCTTCGAGAACAACATACATAGGATTCGTGAGCTCACAATCCTACCGACCACTGCAACCCATTTCTCCCCCATGGCATCACTGCCTATCTTGGCCCATAACGCAGACCTCATGCGATCACTTACCATATGTCTTCCCGTCCTCCCGGACGCCTTTCATAACGCGTATCGAGCAAAAGCCGAGCTTCCTAGCAACCTATTTGGAGGATATGCGCCACATCTACAATGGCTCAGCCTTAATGGTTGCAGCGTCCCTCGTTACCAGCCCGCTCTCAAGAACCTTACCACGCTTCAGATTGTCAAACCTCCTACCCAAATGTCTGTCAATGAACTCTATCGTATTCTCAACCATCTGCGGGGTCTTAATACCCTGACACTCGAGGAAGCTTTTACGTTGAACGTCGGAGAAGAGGACCAGTCAGCCCAGCTGCCAAACCTCTCACACCTCGAGCTAACCGATCGCTGGGATACTTGCCACAACTTCATTGAAAATCTCGACTATCCGAGTACGACATCGCATGTTATTGTTGGACATTCCTATGGCAGGGTCCCACTTGACACGGTTCGCAAGGAGCTGCGCGATTTTGGCCAGTGTCTCACTGGTCAGATCGGCCCTGTTCGGTGCATTCAGCTAAATCATTCCCGGCCAACGGACCTTCTTTGCTTGAAAGCATGGGCCCAAGCAGGAACTCAACTCCATCTTCCTTCCGACGTGCCCTACATCAAATTTTCAATAACGCTTCCTGCTTCGCTCATATATTCAAGGCCCCGTTCGGATTATTCCAATGATGTTCTCCGTAACGAAGTCTTTCGGGAGCTGTGGGAGCCATTTCTGAGCACAAATTTAGAATCTCTTCGTCTCTCAAATATTCCACTTCAAACAGAAACATGGAGAAGCTCATTTGGAATGCTACCGTCATTGAAAAACCTCCATATCGTCCGTTACGGGGCAGCTTTCCTTGAAGCTTTATCGACTCAGGCCGCGAATACTCTTGACGCTTCATCGCAACGACCAGCGCTGTTTAAAGCTCTGCGCAACATTACAACAAATGTTGACAGTAATCACGAGTTGAGGGAGAGACTAGCAGATCAACCTGCCCACGAGGGATTGTGCCTTGTCGAGGCTTACCAGAACAGAAGTCTGGTGGCTCCTCCGTTCCGGCGGCCGGTTATCTTGGACCTCATTCCTGATGGGGCAGAGTTCGTAGGCCTCCTTGCAAGATGCCTGAGAATTCGACACGAGCAAGGGGTTGGTCTGCATAAGGTATATGTCCTGAGGTCAAATGGCATGCAGCACCGGCAAGTCTGGAACACCTACTACTCCGCCATGGCCGAGATCGTACACGAACTTCACTGGGATTGGGTCGAGGAACTCTAGAGGACGGGGGGCTTAGGCTGGTTCAGAGCTTTAAGCCGTCTGCCATTGACACCGGGAAAGCCTGTAGTGAACTAAGTATACATGACGTAGTTTCTAATACCGAATACAACATATGGTTCACTCCTCCCCTCGATTTTTGAATTAGGCCAGCGAGATCCTGCAGTGTATGAGGATGTAGTTAGTTCTATGGGCTGAAAAATCGTTGCATTTCGTTTGTTGTCGGTGTCACGGCCTCTGACGACTTTTGGGCTCTGGTGTCATACCTGGGACAAAATTTGAAAAATATTGAAAGAATCAAAAAAGGGTTCAGGCCCGTAGGGCCTGAACTGAAGTGGGAAGAGAGGACTATACAATTTTTTCTGAGCCATGAGGAATAGATGTGAATCGATCAGCACCTCATGCCTACACCTGGCGCCGTAATTGTATTGCTAGAATAGTGTAGTGGTTAACGTTGAGTCTATTTTTGCAGGGGTTCCAGAAGCTGCTCGGTTCAAGCCCTGAACACGGCAAATAAGTTCCATTTTTTCTTCCAGCAGCCTACGGCTGCCTGTAAATAATACTCAAGGTCTTAAAGCACTCAGGGCTACTACAATGACAATATGTATTCCCTCATCCAATAAAGCAGACAGGTATTGCTTCCATGCATGCATCACCACCCAAATGTTCCATTTTTTTCTCCGGGCAGCCCGTGAATAGTACACAAGGGCCCAAAGTGTTTAGGACTACAACTATGATGATATATATTCTCTCATCCAGTAAAGTAGACGTGTACTGCTTTTGTGCATGCAACACCACCAATGGTAACAAGATAAGGAAGCAACTTGAAGATCTTGTGGCTTGTGGCCTCCTGCCACATATCAATTTCACTGATCTTATGAGATTCTAAGGACCAGGTTTATCTTTTTCGGCCTTTGGTCGCAGCATACAATGGTGTCTGCATATTTATCATCACAAAGCATATATATCTCCTCCAAATGACTCCTTGGGCAGCTCAAACTTATTTGTCAATTGCTAAACTGCCTACTAAGATCAAGAAACTAGGTACCATACACTACAGTACTTTGAACTTGTGCTGCATGCCTGAAAGTCAATGTTTGAGGAGCACACAACGCGTCGATTGTGAGGGGACCACGCGTCGAAATCATCCAAATACGGACGCTAAAGTTCTAGTGTCCATATATGGACACTAATTGACAGTTACCATATAGAGGCACTAAATGGCAGGACTACCATATATGGACACTAAATTGTCCCAGGTATGACACATGAGCCGACTTTTGATCTCTCATGCACACGCTGACTACACGCTGATGTCATCTTCAATATTTTGCTCGATTCGTACCCTCCCAACACATCTGCCGCCCACCCATGTGTTCTCCTGTCTCCCAGGAAAGCTGGCTTTACAACGCCACAATCTCCACACACGGATTGGGACGCTTTGGTCGCTGCGCAGGCGGGCGAGGAAACAGTCACGCCCATGGAGATACCACGTTTTGGCATTCTTCGTGAGTTCAAGCCGCCAGTAGCCATATCGGTAGATGAAGGAGTACCAGGAAGACGTATCGTGCTCCTAAAGATCCATCATGGAGATCATGGTATCACCGGTGTGGAGGGTGTGCAAGATGTGCTTGGAAAGAGGCTTGGACTGATACCCTGTCGCTCAGCCTCTGTATCACCTGGATGAGCTAGAACTAGAAGAGATCGCTTTGGTGTGCTCAAGTTTTCGGGGTAATTCGCGGGGGCGTGTGCGGTTCGCAGTCCGGGTGAAGATTTGCAGATGCGGCCGCGTTTACAAGAATTAGGATGAATTAGACCTTGATCACAGATCAGATCGAACACTCATTTCAAAGTTGAAAACGTTGAACTGCGTAAACCAGTGAAGCAGGGTGAAACTGTAGGTATCTGCAAAGAGTGCAGGGAGGAAGATGGGGGCCCGCTGGGCGAGTGTCCAAAGGTATGCAAAGGATGACAAGTGAACTATGTGTTGTGAAATCGTGACATGATTGGGCGTGTGCAAGACATGAACAGAGACGTGATGAATGACAATGCGATGATGAGGTGGAAGGGAGGAGAGTGCGAAAACAATGCAAAAAGCGAAAACCAAACCCAGGAATTAGGACCTCGAATATCCACCGACGGCCCCGCTCCCATAGCTCCGTGCCAGCCCCCTTCCCATGCCCTTGCAGACGGGCCCACCATACAGAAATGCACTCCCGTTTCCCCAGCCTGACACAGCGCCCAGGACCTCATCCTCCTGGATAAAGTCGAAGTCTTCCTCGCAGTCATGGTCGCCATACCACTCGCTCTCCACCTTCTCCTCGAGAATGACGCCTAGCCCGAGCCTCGTATGCGTGCTTCCACCAGAGTGCGAGCGACGATGCACGACGGGCGGGTGTTCGTAAATGCGAGGTGAAATGGGGGCTACCGGTATGGGGGCCTTGTACGGCGCCAGGACGGGTTTACGCTGCGCAAACATCAAATTGGAGGTTGATTTCTTCTTGGGCGAGGTAGACGGGGAGGGCGCCGGTGGTGGAGGGGCAGGCCGGCTTGCCTGAGGCGCGACGAAGTTCTGAGACGTGCGAGGGGACTTCGAAGGGGAAGAAGGAAGCACAAGGGAATCACGCGCATTAGTGATCTTCTTCTTACGTGGGGGCGTATGAGGAACATGGGGAGATGTCTTTTCCTCGGCGTGGAAGTCGACGTCGAGTAGGGGGCTCGTGGGCGAGAGAGGCGAGGTGTTGGGTGTGCTGAGGTCCTCCTCACTGCTCGTCCCCCCACTGGAAGTCAAAGATGGTTCCGATCCAGACTCTGAATCGCTCCCTGAAGGTCGAGGAAAGACGAGACCGACAGGGACGTCTTCACCTAGGAGTCGCCGGAGGCGGTCCATCTTCCGGCGACGAGTTGTGGCTTGGCTTGGGATCACAAACAACGATTCGGTGGGTGACGACAATGGGGAGTCTGCTTCGGCCTTGTAGGGGCTGCTGGAAAGGGAGCCATCAAGCGGGGGAGACCGTCGATGACGAGTAGTCAAGGTCCTACTCTTGCTAGGTACAGGGGCAGGAGTCAATGTGGGAGTCCGAGGCGAAGCGGGGATGGTCTCGAGCGAAGTTTCGAGTCGTAGCATTGGGGGCTTCCGCGTCGATGGCACTATAGGTAGGGGTTTCCGCGCACGGCTAAGCGAGTGTAAGCTAGAAGCAGAGGTAGCGGAAGTCAACGTGGAGGTTTGGGAAGTGGATGTGAAGGTAGTTGAGCATGAAGAAATGGAGTCTATCGAATCTATAGACGCTCGGGAAACCAATTGCGAATTTGAGACAAAAATATCTTCGTTTCCTGTGGGTAAGTAACGTCAGTATTGAGGTGGATACATACGGAAGGGTGACCCACTTCTTGTGTAATTTTCAGACTCTGAATCAACAAAGCGAGGCGTCGCGCCGAGGACACGAGCTATCTTCTTCGAAGAACGCACAAGACGCGCGCGTTCGTCAGGGCTCAAATCGTTCGTCGTCGGTGGTGGGGTAGGGAAAACCACAGTCTTAGGGCGCGCGTAGTAGTAGTCGAATTCGCACTCGTATGGAGACTCCATTGGGCGATTAATGAGAAGAACTGAACAATACAGCAATTAGAAGGGCGCAAGCAGCTGGAGGTCCTACCAGTGGGTCCAAGCTAAGGAAGGGAGCAAGTGCACAGTAGCATTTCTGGGTCAACCCTGTTTACATATGTGGCTTGAACAAAAGAGTACATCCCTGTGGTCAAGGTGGGTTCGGTCAGGTGTTCGCTTGCCACTTCTGACACGAGGCTATTGTTCTTCAACCGATTCCTGATTCGAATACAGCTGCCGGATGACGGGTGCTTCTGGATTCCTTATTGTAAGCAAAGGAACCATGACGGGGATCAGGAGAGAGACAATAAAAACAGGCACCGACTCCGCCCCATTACCCGATATGGAAAATTTTGCAATCACGTCGTTATTGTTCTCGAGATCTGAAGAGACAGAGTCGGAGAGTCCACATACGAGAATAACAGATAAAGTAAGCAAAAAAGGGACGGACTGCGTAGAAAATTACGCTCGGACTACTATAGATAAGAAGAAGCCAACAAAAATGGAGCCAAAGCTAAATGACATCGGCCTGCCCCCGATGGTAACTTCGAGAAGAGAATCCAAGGTTCTCCACTAAAAGCATTCCTCCATGTCCCGCGTATCTTGACGAAACCAAAACCATCCATGGCGTTGGTCAGATTGTCCAAACCCTCCAATTGATTTTTGTTGACCATTTTTCTGATCTGGATTTCGAGCAACGCCCTTCGTGCAGCGTGAAGGGGGTGGCGGGTTCAAAACTACATGTTACAACGAATAGACATTTTAGGAGGGATTCACGAGAGCACGGCGTTCCCAAGGCACATCTGAACTCAGGAAGAGGACTGCCGGGCGACTTCATGACAAAGCGAAAGCTCAGACGCCAAGTTGTAGCAAGCGTTCACTTCTATACTGACACCGGATATAGCTGTCAAGATGTGATAGAAATGGGGGGAGGGTCGAGGGTTAGTGGTGATTGGGCCAGTAGTGATAATCCAGGTTTATCGAACACCATAAATTGACCATTGATGATTGGAGGTCTTACCATACAGGCTAGACCCAGTGACTGGAAGCGGCTGGGAGCCAGTTTCGAATTGGTACATAGGTATATCCCCGCAATGGTGGCCAGACGTCTGGAGAGGTCATCCCGATGCCCCGTCCCCAAAAATCGATTTTAAAGATCGCTGGTGACGTAGGAAATGCCGAGCATGAACATACATCTAGAGCAGACACTCAAGCCTACTCAAGCCCCCCCTCGGGTGTGGTCGTTGTCGGTTATAGAATCGGAGGAAGCATCTGACCCTGAGAGTGCCAGAGTGGAAACGGACTCGACACGATTCTCAAATACCTCCCCCGTTCGCCCGAACCCGTAAGTCTAATATAATGGTTATAGTCGTATCACCAAAAGATAGACGATGATGGATGAAGACGGGAGGAAGAGTAATCACGAAGCGTTGTCACAGTCAGTGTTCGAAAACTTGCTGTTTTTCACTGCTCAGCGTTCACCACCCGTCAGCCATCGAATAATCAAACAATCCTCTGAAACGTTCACTGAATTCGGAAACACATAATCATGGATATATGTACGTAGCGGGTTCCGACGCTTTCGCCACCTCACTGTCGGATTTCTCTAAAATTCCACAAAAAGGCTCTTTGTGGTCATGGCGGATGTGGAACATGCACACCCATTTACAGGGAATTGGAGTTGGATATCGTGTATGACTTGCGTGAATCGACACCCACGGCTTGATCAACACAGGATGTCATTAGCTCAAATATCTCATCTCAAGGTTGGGTTGTGTGACACGTACTGATGTAACCAAGGAGTCCAGAGGAGATGGATGATCCCAAAAGCTGAAGACTATGGAAACGCGACGTCAGACTAGATCAAGTACGTCAAACTATGCACCAAGTCACTGACTTGATGTACGCATTGTTCCCGCCTGAGTTAGCTTGAGTAAGAATGCCATCCTGCGTGTTCAGGGTTCTGGTCTGCTTGTTGGTGTTATATGGCGCCGTCGCAAACACTTTGTCATTCCAAGTTTCTTCGAAGAAGAATTGGCCAATATGGACGAGGCTTCCGGCATGAGAGACGAGGGTTCTATGTGTCATCAAAGAGGCATCAGTGTGCTGGCCGAGACGACACAGAAGGAAAGGTACCCATTGGCGTTCTGCGACCAGTCCTTGTGCACCATCGTGTGGATGTGAGCAGTGCGGCCTTGGTAAAAGCCAGGATAGATCGTACTGATCTCAACGACGCCGTTGGCGTTAGTGTAGTATCCGCCGCGAAGGAAAGTCTCCTTATGGACATTGCTGTTCGACCCGCCTGCGCTATATCCTCCATAGACTCCGGTAGAATTAGCTGAAAAGTAATCAGCCATGAGATAGTAATACACTTCTATGGAGGGGCGTACCGTTCCATAGCTCAACAAAAACGTTGGGAATAGGTTGACATGTTGTGGTATCGATCACACCGACGTCTAGGACAAGCTTTGCGCCACTGTCAGTGTTGTAAGCTTACTTGTATCCATTCACGGCAGTGGCGAGCTTACCCTTGAGTCTCAGACAGGTCGGTGCGGACATACTCGTTGTTGATATAGTAAGGGCCTTCAGTGACTTCAGGAGCCGTGATGCAGGTTGACTGCGAATCAAATCAGACGAGTCGAACTAGATGAAATGGGTTATACACACGTTCTGAATAGCGGTATAGTGCGGTTGCTGCGCAGATGATGTAGTGGTCTGCCTCCTCACGAGACCTCTCCGTTTCATCATTCGCTCGGCCTCGAAGGAAGCGATTGCCGAGACACACTTGCGAGCCTGCAGGTGGCGGGTAACGCCTTCGGCCTGGATTACGCGTCGTGAATAGTACTCAGGGTAATATGTAGGAATGAGTGACCTCCCGACGCGCTAATTCACTCGCGCCGACATGCTCGTGCTCTTCACCGGGATGAGCTGTGCCCAAAACACATCAGCCATATTCAATTTAAGAGAGTATGGACGCACCGGAAACACATGTAGTTGCAAGAATAACAAAAGCGAAGAAGTTGGAGAAATGCATTGCGATCAAAAGAGAAATTCAGTGCTCAGCTTGGTGAGGTTTGCAACACGCTGGCCTGTCTTTTGTAACCTGCGCGCGGATAAACAGGACATGCAGAACAACCTGCACGGAGTAAGGAATGATACACTGGCCAATGGAATTGCTTGAATTTGTGCGACGCGTCGGACAGGGAGGAACGCGTCAAGTACTTGTGTATTGGGTAAGAAGCAGACTATAGGATTCGTTCCCGAAATCTAACCGGTCGAGGAGCGATGTCGCGCAGTGTCGCGCACGCGAGAAGTCTCACTGGGGGTCATGGCTATCATAAGTTCCATGTGATTCGGTGAACCCTGACGACAGAGAACTCCAACCGCAGCTGAAAAGAAGACCCCAGGGCGTCGGTGGTGCCATTTGTTAGAGACATGATGAGCGTTCGATGGCCACGGGACTGTCATCCGTCTTTCGATACATGACCGACTCATAACCGATATGTATCCAACATTCTCTTGAGTTCTCTTGGCGTAAGAAAGGTGGTATATAACGCAGTTACGCATGCGGAATATACCGTAGCGGCCCGTAGTTTGTAGGTTCTTCTAGACAGAGTTATTGCATGGTGTAGTCGCGATCATGAGTACGAGTTGGCCGGGGATGACTGAAATGATTCTATGTAGAAGACTGGAAGCATAGGTTTGTAAGGGTTGATACAGGATGTGAAGGAGGGTATTGGTGACGTACTGTGCTTGGAAGTCATTCCCGAATCCTAAATATGAAGGCTGCAACGGCTAATGGCCTCCATAAATATGGATATCCTCTGGCTCGGGGTATGCTCAATAGGGTGGGTAGGAATATGCAGAACGCTCCATGATTGTAGCAGCGCAGGGCGACAAGTACAGCGGTGTGCATCAGAGCTTCGCAATCATGGCTGCGGTGCGATTGATCGCTCTATAATCCAGGCCCGGGCTGGGGAAGGGAGTTTCGTCAGGCGACAATGCGTTGGGTCATTACTGATGTCGTGTCAATATCTTTCTTCTGCCGTTCAAATTCGAATAGCGAAACAGATTAGACTCTACTTAGAGAAATGTTGACATGATAGAACGAATCATAAAAGTTTCAAGCTCCGCCGCACTTCCAGTCTTACTAGACCTTCACCTGAACTTTGAAGACACCTAGTACATACATAGCTGCCTCGTTGATAGTATTCGCTCCCAGATTTTCGATGCAGACGGGATTTGACACGAGCACGAGGAAGATTTAATAGCCATTTGGAATTACTGAACTCGATATCACCTCGTCGCCTACCTCGTCACCTAAGTTAGACATGAGGCTCGGGGTTCCTCTGCGACTCGTACAGGTTCATGGCAGTTTCATGAATCGCCCCGGCGACTGTGCATGACCCATGGATAAGGATCACCATTACTCCTGGATACATTGGCTAGTAGGGGTCTAAGACTCAGCTTATTTATTTACTCACATTTGTTATAAAGCTCTTACCGAGAAGATTGAATAGAAATATCCAAACACAATTCTTGCTGTATATCGAGCTGAGTCTTCTGGGACATTGAGAATGCTGAATATTAGCACAACCACCTGGAGGTATAGTTGAGGATCGAATGTCAGGTATTCAGCCACACGGAAAATACCTGTAAGGCGAAGAAGAGGAATCCGGAGTCGATCAAAAGGAGCAATGTTCTCCATAGTCTGAACGATGCTCGGTATTTGGTTTCAATATGTTTCCTAATGAACCTTAGGTGCGTCCTATAGATAACATATAAATTCACGAAAAGTAAGATACTGAGGGCGGCTCACCAAAGAGTGCATGCGATGAAGGATGTGGCAACAAAATTAGTCGCAATCGATAGAGCAATACTCGCAATGGAGAGTTTGTTGCCGATGGGATTTGCCGCAATCTGCTGAGTTGCGCCTGCAGATACGACCTGGATGGAACCGAGTGATGCCAGTGATGTCGCTACATACATCAGTATCGCAGTATGATTCTGTCAACGCCACAAGGGCACTGACCTGTAGCGGCGAGCCAGAGTAAAATAGACACATACATCGCCCACCGCTGTTTTGAAAAGACGACCCAAGCGCGCCAAATAATCAGCGCATCGCTAAGAAGTGGCTAAGGAGGCAATTCAGTTTCGTGGGTACATATATGGAAGGAAAGCGGCTTCAATACGTACCCCAAGCTGTTGGCACCAAAGGACGGGCACCTGCCACTTGATGATAGCAGACCCCGAGAATATAAGTCGATCAAGAGCGGGTCCGCCCGAGTCCTTAATAAGTGCGGTGCGGAGAAACACGAAGCTAATGCCTATCATAGCAGTCGAGAGGGTTGTGGAGAGCACAACACCAAAAATGATCGCGCCCAATGTCGCCCACGTCGACAGTAATTTGCTGGGACGCCTGAAACAAAATCAAGCCTGTTAAACACATAACTTAGAAGCTTGATCGCGCCCGCCTAATAATTATACACATCGCGATGAGGGAAATCGGGAGTAGAACACCTGGATGAGGAATCGGATTTAGCCAAGACGAGGGCGCTGTGAGGCGCAACACGTAGACACACCATACATCACAATGACAACGGTGCATTTTGTAAGATTTCGAAGGGCAGCTGCTCCAATTTCCTGTAGGAGTTTACGTTCTTCGGGAGTCATGAGATCAGGTTCAAGTGAGAATTGTCAGAAGAAGTTCGTCTTCTTTTAAACGTAGAGCGACATACCACAGGAACAGAGTAGCGCTGCCCACGGCTGCAATCCAAGAATGATAGACCATTATCAACTGAAAGCGTTGAACCCTCGGGCTTGCCTTTAATGAGGTGGTGCCTAGAGATGCAAAAATCTGAAAAGGCACATGTGTGTGTTTTGAGCATGAGACGGGGCCTGGACGTTACGTTGACATCACCAATCACGACATTTTGCATAGGTTGGGCGCCTCAATTGAATTCTGGACCAGTAGAATCAGAGTCCATGAGCCAGTAACAATCCGAGAGAGAGTCAGTAACAATCGCGCGGAGCCGGGTTGATCGCAGGCATTATTGATGCTCGTCATGTTCTCTCATGTTTTCAGGTCCAATCTCAATCATTGGCGAACTGTCAACATGATACGACAACAGAGACTCGGACCAGCCGCCTTGGAAGTTATTCGCTATGTTGAGTCAAATGAGCGAGCGTGGTTTTTTGTTTTGTTTTGATGAAGGGAGAGTTTCTGTTTTGGGTATGCTTGAGCTTGGAATAACTTCCATGATTTAACAGGGTGGACATGCTCGGAAAGGATGGTGCACAGCTACCAGTGGTGCCGAATTATATGCCAATGACGGTAGGTCCATGGGGTTGGGATGGTGGTGATATCAACATGGGAGATACATTGTGCCCAAAGGTTTCCACCTCCCTCCCAAAGCTACAAGTTGTGATGACCGATCCCGCGGAGGAGGTCCGGGTTCGGTCGTCGCACGGGGATCGGGACGGGAATACAGGAAGAGGAAAAACAAGAACTGCTGAGCTGCACGGATGTTGGACGGTGGTGGCAGTTCATTCAGAAGTGGTCCGATAAGCGACCTGTGGAACCAAAGGTGTCATTAGCGGAGCTTACTCAAGAGTTGTGAAAAAGAATGAACTCGCCGATCGAGCTACCAGATAATTTCAACAAAGAGCAGTTATGCATTAACTCGATGGTGGCAGCGGTGGACATCTCAGTAGGTGCCACGTTCTCAAGGCCGTTCAGCGTTGCCGGAATTGCAGAGGGGAAGCGGCACGTGAAGGAGAGGTCTCTGAAGCGCGCAAAGGGGGCCGATGACGTGTCATTCAGGGACTTGATGGGTATCCCAAACGAGAGGACAGCTGAGCTCCTGAAGGAGTGTATTAAGAACATGGAGATCCCGGCGAGATGGCTTGTCTCACCGGTTACCAAGTCCTAAAAAAGATTCCACACAGCCAAAAGAACTATTGATTGATTGTTCTCGAGTCATGTTTCTTAAAGTTCTTCACACTCCTGATTGATATGAGGGTAAAAAGATATGCGATATGCGGAGGAGAATAAAATAATACCTCCTACCTAGAACGGGTTCAGGGAGGGCTACCGTACCAATAACAGCCCCTTCATGCTCTGGACGATGGTAGAAAAGGCCACGGCGGAAGGGGAGCCACTGTGTGTGGCGTACATCGAACTTCACAATGCCTTTTCCCTCGGTCCATCGAGACACACTGTGAGTGAAGCAAGCCTCTCTGGGAATAGCCGCCCAATAATCGACTGGCTGCGAAAGCTGGGGAGATATCGTACATGGTCATGATGCGTGGGGAGCTGTCTCGAAAGTTCTTCTGCGACCTTGGACTCCTCACAGGTGGCCCTGGTTCTCCTGATGAATGGGGTCTGTTCCTGTCCGACGTCATAATGGTTATTTACCCAGAGAACATGTGGCTCGGAGGAGTTCTGATTTCTCACCTGGAACCGGCCGACGATATTGTGTTGGCAGTCCGATGTGCGGTCCGAATGCAGGCCAAACTCAACTACACCCTCCGATGGGCGGCAGGGAACGGGTGAGCTGCACTGGGAGAAGTGCGTGGTCAGCATTACGGCGGTACGGTCAGGCAGCAAACATAAGTTCTACCTGGGTGGCCATGTCCTGGACAAAGTCGACGTCTTCACGTACGTCGGTATCACGTTTCAGATAAAGCCCGGGGATATATGTGCAAAGCACTATGCAGAATCCGCAGTTAAGGTGCGAAGGCTGCGAACATATGTCTTGGTGTCGAGCGCTTGCTATGGGAGCGTGCCTGGATGGGATCTCAGAGCATTTACAGGGCAAGAGTGGACCCTTACCTGATTTCGGGAGCGGAAGTGATGCTGTGTGTGGACAGTTCACAGGTGGAGTGCCTTGAAAAGGTGCAGCACTGCTTTCTGCACAGACTGCTAGACATCCAGGCGAGGCCAATGCTCGCCATCTTATTCTCCGAGACAACTTTGATGCCAATTCGACGCCGGAGAGCTATCTTGGCTCTGGGGCACCTCAAGTACGTGGTGGCACTGACCCAGGACCGGTTGGTCGCGCGCACGATGGCTGAGTCAATGGCGATGGCGAGGTGGGGGCTGATGTGCTGGGTGTCAGAACTTCAGAATGTTTTCGCAAATCTTTCCGTGCCTGTGCTATGGGTGCTCCCGGACGGTGCGATGACGATGGATACTATTTAGGATCTGATAGCAGAAGTGCGAGTGTCAGCGGAGAGTCGTGGATTGGTTCGATCGTAAGGTCTGCAGTTCGGAGACGCGACATCCTCGCGGACCGCTAGGAGGTGGATGGCGGTAACAGGGTCCGTAAGGCGTTGGCATTTCGCCACTACCTCAGCGTAGGGGTACCGAGGCACCGGCGTGCGTTGACCAGGCTCGTGCTCGGCTGTCATGATCTGGCCAGGGAGAGGTTGCGGTGGGCGGTTGAACGAAGGAGGCTCCCAGTGGCACGCGAGCTGAGGTCCTGTCGATTCTGCAGGCCCGTGCGCTTTCTATGTGTGAGTACCCACCTGTAGTGGAACTACGTACAGCTTTTGGGCAGCGGTACAAGTGCACTCTCTGCCTCACTTTGTTCCCTTGAGCTTCCCTGATCCGTGGGTCCTCTTCCGAGACATTCTGGAGCAGCGCGTGACGATTGCAGTTCTTGCCGGGTACTCGTAATCGAGAAAAAGTCCCTGGAGGGAGAAGCTAACGACGATACGTGAACACACGAATTTTGACACTAGTATACCATAATCGAGGAGCCGGGGACTGGCGACTTGCTCGCCGCTAGTAACGTATTTTAACTTGAATCCAAAGCAGAAGAGCACGTGATATATTATGTCATCGCTGATCAAGGTATATCTAGGATATCTCCGATTTCCGCTTCCGAAAGCACTCGCGAGCTAAACCTCTTCCCAAACCTCTATCCTATTTCTCTCTTCATACGCCATCTTTATAACAACATAAACGATCATGTCCTGGCAAAGTAACTCTTTCTAAACCATACATCTCTACGAGACTTTGATCATTTGGCCAGCCTACGTTGATACCAACCTTGTTGGAACTGGCAAGGTTACAAGAGCCGCGATCGTGGGTTTGGGAGGTGGGATTTGGGCCGCCTCTCCGGGGTACCAGGTCTGTGTCGATGTATATATTGGATCGTTTGGACTTTGATTGGAAACTTTATCTGTAGCTCTCCTCAGAGGAGGAGAAGGGTATCATCGCCAGTTTCAGTAATCTTGCATCTGCCCAGGCCAATGGTGTGCGTTTAAACGGAAACAAATTCTTTGTTGTGTCTACTACACCAGATCGTAGTATCTATGCAAAGAAGGTGCGCCTTATATTTTTGAAACTCTTCAGAATTGTTTATCGATCTACAAAACACAGGGGGCCGATGGTGCTACGATTGTCAAGACTAAGCAGGCAATAATCATTGCAGAATATGTGGCACCGCTTCAGGCTGGCGAATCTACACCCATCGTCGAAAGCTTAGCCGACTACCTCATCAGTGTTGGCTTTTAGGTGTGACGAGTGAGATCTACGCGGCGCTGCTACTGCCAATGATCATTCTCACAGTGTGAGAATGATCATATCTGTATCTAATAGAACATTTGCTGTCGAAATATTCCATCTGGAAGAGCCTATTTGAGAAAGTGACTTCCTTTTGTAAATTATCCACTATCATATCAGCACATTTCGATATATGTGTCTGCGAGTTGGTCGCCACATTGGCCAAGGCAGCCTGATTCCCATTCGAGACAAATCACAGGCGCGTTCTGAGTATGACGATAGTCACGTGCTGATGTCGGACATAATTTACATTGTCTCGGACGTCGCCAGTTCGCCAGTTCTCCTTAGTTTTCATGTGCGATGGCTGGACATCTCGACCTCGTAGTGACTGTTCACTACTATGGCGCTAAAGCTCGAGATTTCTACCCAGGTAGCTCCAAAGCCGTGGGCATCTTGCTGGAGGATCTGGTGACTCTCAAGCTGCCACATCCCAAGAGGGATAAAATAATAATCAGAAGCTTGTCTGGGGGAAAGGGGGAGTGTTCATTTATGTGGCCTTCTGTACCATCGCGAAATGTACGTCCTATAGGCTGGAACTGCACCATCCTTGGTGACATGGGTGCAACCATTCAACGTTCAGGTTCTGCACAAGCATTTGACGACCCGAATATGCGGCCAGGACCCGGAAGGGGCTCGGAGACTCTTGTTGAAAGAGCTATCGATGTATGTGGTGACTCTGTTTATCAAACCATACTCTTAACGAAATTAGTTGTCGACTCAAGTTGCAGGAGTACCCCGCCGGAACGTACGTCATTGTCTGCACGCACCATCTTTGTAGGTCCACTGATGGCGACGAAATTTTCTTTCGCTCAGCGTGAGGCTTGACCCAAACAACAATACGTGGCGCAATTGGAATGGGGCGCAGGAGGAGGCCCAGATGCTGCTCGATGACATGGCTTCAGCGCTTAGGAAACCTAAAAACGAACCAATAGAGCCGACCCTCCCTGATGCAAGTCAACCTCTCCTGACACGTGCAGTTCAGCGCCTATCCTGATCTTCTTTTTTCCACAGTCTCCTCCGAGGCCTACCCGAGACTCTGTCGCTTCGTCCGTGCCGTCTCCGCCTGCCATTGTGCGTATAATCTGGTTGGGGAAGGAGATACACTGATTCGGACTGCAGAACTCGAACAATACGAGTAGGCAGCACGACTCCCCGATGTCCATATCGTCGTCAGCGATGTCAACACCCAGGCTGGTAAGCTGTCGTTATGCCGTAACCATCGATCAAACTCTGACCCGATCGTGTAGCATATCAAAGTTCTTGCAGACTCACCAGTCGTAAGCAAGGCTACTGTTACATATCCTAGCTAAGTACTAAGCATCTCCCCAAAGATCCCTTCCCTCCCCCTTCATCCTGAAGATTCGGACCCAGCAGTTCGCACCCAATCTTCCCGGTGTCCCCTCTACTGACCTCACGTTTATTAGATGCCGCCCGGACTGACCTATTCGACCCGTGAATGGAAACAACGTATCACGCAACTGTCTTCGCCCACGACCACTTCCCGCAAGCGCAGCCGAAGTTTCAGCCCCGACACCGCCGGGGCCCGTCGTCCGCCCCCGGGGGCTGCATCTTCCTTCACGAATGGAGGCACCAACTACAAGGTTGAAGAGCTCAAACGCGAGCTATGCGATGCACGTCGCCAGATAGAGGCGGGCGTAGTCCGCGAGGCGACTATCATTCTGGAGATTGTTGCTCTGGGGTCCTCTGTGCCGACGAGAGAGACGGCAGAAGAGTCTAGTGCGTATTGTGTGGCCGTATGTATGTCCTAGATGAAGGGCTGATTGTGAGTTTTGTGTTTTAGTGCTTCGAGAGAGGCTGCAAGCGGTCGAGGCGGAGCTTCGTGCGGAGACGAAGCTAAGAATTGAGGCAGAGGCGGCCTTGACAGATTTCCAAAGAGAGTGCAGGGAGCCATTTCTTGTTCCTGCAATGATTGATGTGTTCGAGACCATATCAAGGCTTACGACCCAAGTCATGGACGTCATTCATGCCGAAGCAGGGACGGTATGAGTTTTAGACTCAAAGAACGTTTATATTATTGATAGTCCTTCGGAACTGCAACTTAATTGTACAATACCTCTTCATCATTATGTATCGGATAGTCCCAACAACCCTTGACATCGTGTAAATAGATGATAAATATGGGGAACATGCCTGCATTGTTCCTTCTCTAAAGCCAGTCATCACTGTATCATGGTCGCTACCATAGCCAGTCTCTCCTCTACTCCACGGATATCACCCAGCATCGCAGCCAACCTGCTCTCCATCTCCCCGAAGGACATCACTGACGTTGGGCTATCCTCGCCATCTCCTCGGTCCTCTATCAAGGAACTCCTAAATGACTCAGTCAAATCCATAGACCGACTGAAACTACGCCCGCCAACACTGCCCGGGACCCCTAGTAACATCGTGCTCGTGCTCGACATGGTGCCAAGCATACCCATCCGCATAGAGCTCACAGTCGGCGTTCCGCTCCTCCTCGACAGCGTCGACATGGCAGAACCCGGGCGTGGGGTCGGGCTTGGGCTTGGCGGGCCCTCAGAGTCAGTATCCTCGGAACCTGACCACACTGCCGGCTGGTTGTGGTTCACCAAGATGGGCTTTGGGAGAATCTCCACCCTCGAACGGAGCGACGAGACTTTTTGGGCAGCAGAGTCTATGAGATTCGGACCAGGAATGGGCGTGGCGCCTGTGGTGAACCGCAGCTCCTTGAGAGTCCCGTTTCCGGTGGTGCTACCCGAGCGTGGCAGCAGGCGGGGCTTGCGCCCACTTTCAAGCACCTTTTTGCGCGCGCTCATGCCCACGCAGTCAACAAGCTGTTTCATGGCTTCTCTGTCGGTGACACTCCGACGCTCGCCAGTTCGGCGGATGGTACCAGTGCGTAAGGTCGCAGGCAGTGCCAGGGCGCTAGGTCGCACGGGAGTGGTAAACCTGTCGTGTCCGTCTCGTGGCGTGGGCTGCGCCGAAAAACGGGGAGTGATGTACCCAGGGTTGGGGGTGAGATATGTGGAAGGAATGCGCAGAGGACGGGGTGTATTGATGTATGAGAGCGTATGGCCTTCCCCGAAGTCCCCGTCGAGGTCCGGGGCTGTGAAGACATCTACTGGAGGTCCCCAGCTAAATCCAATGAACGATGCAGTGGCATCTTCTTCAAGGGGGCGTGGGGGGTCAGGCGAAGATTTCGAGCGTAGAATTGATAGGCCTGGTGATGAAGACGTATGAGAAGATTGGAATAACGCTGAGAAGGCGAATCCTTGGGAGTGGCTCTCGTTCTGTGACTGATATCTAGCAGGGGCGGGGGAAGGTGCGAGATTCGCAGGTTCGGTGTAAGTAAATTGTGGAAGATGAAGATCAGCAGGAGCTCGTTCTGAATGCAACTGTTCGTCAGTGGTTTGGACGCATGTGTTTAGACTTACGACCCGGAAGATCGTTCCAGTTGACTTCGAAGAAGACGGGGTGATTTGTGATTTCCTGGACATCTCGTCGGCCGAGGCGGCGATCGGCACGAGTTAACAGTCTTGTTTGATATTGAGCGATTGTGACGACATGACCAGTTCCTCCTTAACTCACCGACGCAGAAAATCCTGGTATTGTGCAGAGATGGAAGCATTCCTGTCGAAACGAAGATATTTCTGAAAAGACGATAAGTTTGTGGTTGACAAGACAGCACCAGGTCGAACCTCATGGTCCATGATCCTAAGATATGTCTGTCGAATATCCTTGGCGAAGAATGGAGCATATCCATAGACCATCTCATACAACATCGCGCCGAGACTCCACCAATCCGTTTCACGGGCGTACCCATGCGTATCACCGAGTCGAGCTGTGTCACCATCTTCCATTTCGAGGGCTACTAGAGCTTCCTCGTGGGCTTGGAGGACTTCAGGAGATATGTAGTCGCACGTTCCACAGGGAACAAGGCAATACTGCTTGAGCAGTTTCTGGACACCATGAGCATCAGGGGGGAGCAAAGGTGCAGCAGAGCCAAAGTCGATTAAGAGGACGTGAGCATCGGGCGTCAACACGAAGTTGTGTGGTTTGATGTCGCTGATAGGTGACCAGGTTAGTACGGACACGTTTAGAGGCGTTCAAGAAGGGCGCAAAACATACCGGTGTACAAAGCCCTGGGAATGACACCAATGTATCGCGCTGACGAGCTGAGGAGCCCACCACATCGCATCAGCCTCTTTAACCTTGCCGTCAAGTGGACTAGACTCCAGAACATCCCAGAGGTTACCGCCTTCTGCGTAGTCCATGACAAGGTTGAGGTGAGTTGGCGTCTGAAATGCACAAAGAAGGTGCGGGGCCCATTGCGAATCGGTCTTGTGTGCTTGCAGCAAGATGTCGCGCTCAATTTGCGGTGAGCATTGCTAAATTAAAAAAATAAACTCAGCAGGAATCATATGCAAGAGTAGCTGTAACCCACATCGCGATTTCTGAGTACAAATTTCTTGTCGATAGATTTGCGCACATATACATGGCCATTGAGATTACAAGTAACAACGTAGATCTGTTCAGTTATCAATGGAAGTCGGTATAAATTTAGAAATGTATCACATACCACACCAAATTGTCCATACTCAAGGGCTCCTGCAACCGTTAAGTCTCTATCATTAAATCGAATCGTGTCAATTTCGGTTGTCTTCGCTATTCGGACGCGTTAAAAAGCTAAATCGAGAGGTTGGACAGAAAACAGACCAGTCTTCCCAATCACACTTTGTCCATGTAAAATCCTATCAAGAGCCAGTCCTTCTACGTCCTCGTCTCCCTGGCTCTTCAGAAGCGACGCTAACCGTAGTTTGCGCTGACCCCATGAGAGAGACATGCATCAGGTCAAGTCGTGTCACTGTCCAGAAGCTTGCTGGATCTATTGCGCCCAAACCGTTAAAGTAAACGGAACGCAGGAGGAGTGATTGGCCAGCAACTCCAGACGCCCGACCGAGGATGTCGTCGTAAGAAGAGAGGCCGTAATGGAGAATGTTGAAGATATTCAGATATTTTCGAATAACCAACATAGCAACAGGAGTTAACCTTGTATTTATAATTAAATATATTTTACTCGTTCTACCCTTGTCTCGAAGTGAAGAATTCTAATCCTCACGATACACGAGGCTCCACGTCTTATCATGCACACACCAATAATTGTATCCATCAAACTTTGCATCCAAATTTCTACAACCATCGAGAATGGGCCCGGCGCCACCAATTCAACAACACCATAATTTCGGAGAGGTGGAAGCACAGATTGACATTAGTACGGAACAGTGTTCTTGATCTCGCCATAGCTTTGCAATTCTACGCATCCTTTGCCCCGAATACACTTGGTCACAATCTTGGCAATATCCACGCCTTCAAAGTAAGCTCCATGTAGATACCCTGGAGAACGTGGCAGGTCAGCAGCAGTTAGGGGTACGCGCATGGACTCACCGTAATAATCTTGACTGGTGGCCTCTCCAGCGAAATATAACCTCTCAACGTTGGCTCTCAAATTATCATGATGCTGTGAC
The DNA here is from genome assembly GCA_018858115.1 of Tephrocybe rancida. NCBI lineage: Eukaryota > Fungi > Basidiomycota > Agaricomycetes > Agaricales > Lyophyllaceae > Tephrocybe > Tephrocybe rancida. The sequence continues at coordinate 83,278 of JABCKT010006471.1, forward strand.
ACAAATGACGGCGGCCAGTTGGAGTAGGAACCGCGAAACAATGGGTCGGAGAACCATCTGGCAAACTTGAAGTCCATAGGTGCGGGAATCGTAATATTGGGATACATAGATTGGAGGACACGTAAGCACTCTGCCTTGACCTCAGCGTCAGACATGGCTTCGATTCTTTGAGAAAAGTCGCCCTTGTAAATCGATCATTTATTAGGGCTTTCGTTACCTGTTAGAACTTAGAGCAAGCAACTTACTGTAACCGTCGCAAAAATGATTCCGGATCCAGGCATGAAGCCCTCGTGGTCGAGGCTTTGCCACACAGGATAACGCCCACGCTCGGGGTCAGCATAGAGAGCAAACTGGGTCATGCAATATATATATATATATATATATATCATCAACGGTGACCAACGGATCGTAGAGGTAGGTACTAACCTCAGTGTTGAACCAGAACTTTCTCGGGAATTGCAGAAATATCTTTGTATATGTTCCCATCGTCATGGTAGCAATAGCTTCTGCTTTGAAAGCTTAGGAAAAGGTCAAGCTCATGAAAACGGTGTCGATGCCTCGTGAACCTACCAGGAAGGCGGGGTACAAATTCGACATCATCGTTCTTGAGTACACCCAGACTAAACGTGCAGATGGCATAATCTGCAGAGAACGAAGAACCGTCTTCTAAGACAGCGATAACACCAGAAGATGACCAATGAATGGACTTGACAACTGTCTTCAAGCGAAGTTGCTTTGCCTGAAGGAAAGTGGCGGCCTCCTTTTGGATGAACATTTTGAAACCTCGGTGATCAATGCTTAGGAGGTTGTCATCAGAAAACCCGCCTCCTTCGACATTGTAGGTGAAGTTGCTGTTCTACACCGAAGACAAGTCATTCACGATCAACCATCATGATCATCGAAACTCACCCGGGAAGTGGCAATCGCAGATGACTGATCGGGTTTCTGAGCGTACTCCCAATCAAACTTTCAATTCCAAGCGTCAGCTTGGTGTCAAAGGCTCTGACGAAACTGGAGCTCCTCACATTGAAATATTCGGAGGCGAGAGCATGGGCATCATTATGAGGGTCGTATCCCAGTAGATTGTAGGTGCTTTCGGCAGTCAAGTCGATCCAATTCTTCGACAAGCGTTCACCTGCTCATGATGTATGAGACCCAAATACTAGAGGACAGTCAATCGACGCACCACTATATTCCGTTAGCCGCTCGAACGCATCAACTGAAGCATTGAAAACATCCAAAAAATCCACCTCCCCTGTCTTGTCGAATGTCTCTGTCGATCCTATCAGTATTGAACGAGCCCAAAAAAGTAACGTTTGCTTGCTCATGCTCTCGTAGAAATTGCTGGGCTGGTCTTTGAGACCATGCTTCCTCGCCAGCGTCAAAATGGGGTTGATGGGGCCGTCGCCTGTTTGTGTTCCTTGTATCCAGTTGGCACCCAGTTCTACAGTCGTATTACCAGTACCAAAGGATGTGCTCTGGAGACGCCCCCCGAGCTCGGCGCGGGCCTCAAGGATGAGGAAGTCGTCGATCCCCTGTTCGTGTAACGTGCGTGCGGCAATAATGCCAGCTACGCCACCTCCCAAGATGAGGACTTTATTGGAACGCACAACGGTAGGAGATAAGCCTCCTGTGCCATCGAGCGCCTCCTTCTCGTGTGTAGCAAGGCCTTGAGAAAAGGTGAAATAGGTCCAGAGGAAGAGGAGCGTAGCTTGCTTTAACAGCATGAAGGAGGGCTGTTCTCGTTGTGTCCTGATAGGTAAGTGAGGGGAAACAATAGAGATCTTGGGACCTTGTAGTCGTGCATTAGGGGCGTCGGCGATCTGCACGGCCCAATCTCGATTTGCGCCAAGGAGGTCGCAGAACGCCAGGAATACCAGACAAAGGGGTCGGTTATGTTAAACGAGTTCTCGGGAGCTGCGGTGTTTAAAAGGAGAGGATGAAAACACACGGAAAATCGTATATATTGCCTATAGGTAAGTCAATACGTTACTGAAGCGCATTTATACTTGTGTCTTTGAATGTGTTGAATGTGTTTTGCCGTTAGCTACAGCCCTCACAAATCCAAATCTTCAGTTTGCGAAGTTGCACTTCGTGCATTCTTGGCGAAACTGTTTGAGATACAGTCAGTAAGTAATCGAGCGCGGCAATCGTTAAATGACGGGTACCCCAAATGGTATCACAAGCCTCGATTTATCTCTGACATTGGACCATGCCCGCCTTGCCATCGTCATTCAAATGCCGGTAGTGATGTACATACGCAAGGCCTAATTCGACCCCAGAGCCCGCCCCTGAAGGGCTGGCTCGTGAGTTGTCGGAATAAAAAGCTCGAGCAGGCTTTGCTTGCCCATTGGGAAGAACGTCGCATGCCCTGTCGAGGGCGCTTACAAATCTATGTTGCTGTCTCGTTAAGTCCGCAAAACTTGTCCCCAGTCGTGGCAAAGTCGTAGCGTGGGCTGCGATGTAAGTGAGGAAGTTGGGGTTCGGGGGTGATATGTTGTGAAAGGTATTTCAAATATATTAACAGTAAAAACAATGTATTACTTATTATTTATTCTTAAAAAATAAATTCTTTTGCCGGGCCGACGGTACACGTGGCTGGCATAACAGGATCCGAGCACTTCCGTCAACTTTGCACAAAACTTTTCGTCATGCTCAGTGTACAGAGAATAGCTCAAAAGGTTGGCGTTTTCTGTGATAATGCTCGAGTCAAACTCACAGAGATGTAGGCCGCAGGAAGGCGATTGCGCCAGTCAAGCCTGCAGGTTGGGAGCTGGAAGCGTGGACTTGCCACGGCGGCGGAGCCATACGACGTTGTCGTTATTGGCGGCGGTGAGTGCACTTTGAAGTTGAACGAGTGACTAAATTGAATAAATATGCAGGCCCTGGTGGCTATGTTGCTGCTATCAAGGCGGCTCAACTTGGCCTGCGGGTGCGTTGAGATACATGACTAATACTTTCATGAACTCATCAAGTACGCGTAGACTGCGTGTGTTGAGAAGCGTGGATCTCTCGGTGGTACATGTCTCAACGTTGGATGCATACCTTCAAAAGCCATGCTCAACAACTCGCACATCTACCACCAGACACAGCACGACCTGAAGCGTCGCGGCATTGATGGTGGGTCACTTTTTCGTCGCTCTCTAACCATACTAAGGATGAATCTACAGTCACTGGCGTCAGCCTTAACCTCCCTGCCATGCTTGAAGCCAAGGATACCGCCGTGTCTGGCCTGACGAAGGGTATTGAATTTTTGTTCAAGTCTAACAAGGTCGATTACATCAAGGGCTCCGGATCCTTCGTCTCCTCAACTAAACTCTCCGTGGATCTCCTTGACGGCGGTAAGGCGGAAGTCGACGCCAAAAACTTCATCATTGCGACGGGATCGGAAGTGACGCCGTTCCCGGGTGGCGGCATTCCCATTGACGAGGAGCAAATCGTCAGTTCAACGGGCGTGTTATCGCTGCAGAAGGTCCCCGAGAAGCTCGTTGTTATCGGCGGTGGTATCATAGGTCTGGAGATGGGCAGCGTGTGGAGTCGGCTGGGTGCGGAGGTAACTGTGGTCGAGTTCCTTGGTGCTATCGGTGGTGCTGGCATTGACGAGGAGGTCGCGTGAGTTTTTTCGGTATATTTGTCACCGTGGTATACATCTGACACGGATCTAGCAAACAATTCCAGCGACTGTTGTCGAAGCAGGGACTCAAATTCAAGCTCAACACCAAGGTGCTCTCTGCCGAGAAGAAGGACGGCAAGGTCTTCCTCCAGGCAGAGGCTGCCAAGGGTGGAAAGGAGGAGACGATCGAGGCTGATGTTGTGCTCGTCGCTATTGGCCGTCGCCCCTACGTTGAGGGCCTCAACCTCGCCGCTGCTGGGGTCGAGCTTGACAACAGGGGACGCATCGTCATCGACGACCAATTCAACACCTCTGCCAAGAATATCAGGTGTATCGGTGATGTCACCTTTGGACCCATGTTAGCCCACAAGGCCGAGGAAGAAGGTGCGCCTCGCTCAAAACACCAATGACATCATCTGGATACTCAATATCAACTCGTACCAGGTATCGCTGCGGTGGAATACATCAAGACTGGCCATGGCCACGTCAACTACAATGTCATCCCCTCCGTCGTCTACACCCATCCCGAGGTCGCTTGGGTCGGCAAGACAGAGCAGGACCTTAAGGCCGAAGGCGTGCAGTACAAGATTGGCAAGTTCAGCTTCTCCGCGAACTCGCGCGCCAAGACCAACATGGACGCGGATGGCTTCGTCAAGATCCTTACTGAGAAGGAGACTGACAAGATCCTCGGTGCCCACATCATTGGTGAGTCGACCTGAGATACGAATTCAACTAGCAGACACTGATACTCTCGAATAGGCCCCAATGCCGGTGAGATGATCGGCGAGGGTGTCCTTGCCATGGAGTACGGTGCCAGCTCTGAAGATGTTGCCCGAACATGTCACGCCCACGTATGTTTCGCTTGCTTTTCGTCGTGATATCTTGAACTGACGGATTTTTGAACAGCCCACACTCAGCGAGGCGTTCAAGGAGGCGGCGATGGCGGCGTCCTCGAAGCCCATACATATGTAATGAACATACCTGCTAACATTACCATATAACCGCTGTTACTACCACCACCACCTCTCGCCTGTCTTATGTCACGCTTAATATCCAATAGATTTCATGGAACTTCTATTATCCACCTCCCATTGAGGTTTTGTCAATATCAGAGCGAGACTTTAGCATGATGTCGTCGCTGTTTCGAGGTGGACGTTGACTCCCTCGTAAGAACGAACGGATAATTCGATTGGATAATACAGTTGCTGGCATTAGGAATGTACATGTAGCACGAATATTGGTACAATATCATAGAAAATACATTGGTCGTTCGGCCTCAGCGATCTACAGCGCCAACGAGATACCGACAAGTACAGGGAGAAGGACAATCAGAACGCGAAGCGGCACCGTCTCCAAATCGAGTTTTGTCGCACCGCCTTTCTTGGGAGCATCCCCGCCGTCGCGGTAGGGGCTGCCTGGATGAGCACCCATCGGATTCGGATGAACAGCAGTTGGGGTGGCCGCAGGGCTTGAGGTCGAGGACGTCGACGTAGAATTGTTGACAACAGCGGGCCGAGCAGGGAAGAGGTAGTCCTGAGCTTGGGAGACGATAGTGAAGTCGGCACTCCAGCTGGACAAAGGCGGGTGTCTGGTCTTGAAAAGGAGCGAGCTGCGAAAGATGCATCGTCATGGGAATTTCGGTGAAAGATAGAGAGATTCTCACTAGTGCGCTCCACCTTCGAGGCCAGGGGGTATAGAGACGGTATGTGAACGATCGGTTGGAGCAACGTGGTCCGCGAGGGTAGTGATGTACGTCTACGAGCCAATAAAATCAATATTTCGATCCTCCAGACAGTCCACGATGGTAGAAACACGGCAGATTACAGTAGCAGCCACTTGTGTGCTTCATAGATGCACATAGAATGAGTCGCCTAGCGCCGAAACCGACTTACAGAGTTGTTATAGAGCTCGATCTTTATGTGGGGCATGTCCTCGAGGTAAGGGATCTGCGAGTTGTCCCTCCATTTTACGAGCGCGGATTTCCCAGAGAAGAATTTCGTTTTGAAGATTGGCTGTGTTGGGTAGACGGATCCAAGCGCGGCGTTCATTTGTAGCAGACTTGCAAGCGCGGCGATGGGGAAAAACCTGTGAGTTGCCGGATGCATAGTGAGAGAAGTTTCCGCCGCCGATGAGCCCGTAGACTTGTAAAGATTGTATAGAGTGCGGTTTTGGAGACGACGCTGAAGTTTGGCCGGTAGCTGGAAAGAGCGATGATATGAACTTGAAGCAAAGGATGGGCGTCGGGCGAGCCTCAGCGAGCAAGTTGAAAACTGTCACGAGCAGACCCAACTGTGCGTAAGTCACAGAACACGTGAGAGTGACGGATTACTCGACGCCACAGCACGCGACATGTCCAACAGTCATTACCTTTGTATGGCGCCCTGCTTGATTTCAAGTCCTATTTATTTGGAGTTGGTCAGAAAAGAGTCTGCGATGAGGGAAAGGCACAGTGAAATCATTGCTTGTCCGCCCATAAAAGAACACTCGCTTCAAATGATAATGCTTTGGATAGATTCAAAGCGTTTGCATCGTGATTTGCAATTTGTATTCTCACGTCACGACAGGCACTACGAAGTATAAATATATGGCATTGGGTATAGGCGGGGATAATTGCAACCGTTGGCTCTCTGCGGACTTATGCGGCTTGCATGAATGACGCGACCAGTGGCGGTGGTTTACAACGTTCGCAGACGAGTCAGAAGCGACATTCAAACAATCACATAGTTAAGTAGACGCGCATCTAGAAATCCAGGAGGCTTTGCCTGCGAGCACAAATTTCGTCGGGATTACGAGCTTGATACCTGTGAGGTCACCACATTCGCGACGCTGGTCGAAATGGCGCATGTCCTTCCCTTTGCAACTGATGAGGAAGATCTAAGTCCATCACACTGACAACGTAGTTGTATATTGACATTGTCTAGATTGATAATGTTGAGTGGGCCTTTGGATACCCCTGCGTCTATACGCTCCACATTGACACACGAATCAACGGAGGTCCAATGGGTATGGAACAAATATAGACTGGTAGGGTTGTTTTATTTAAAAGCAACGTCTGATGATAGCGTCCGTCATCGAAGAATTCCGGCCAGGGGTATATCAGTATCTGGGAAGATCAAAGTAGGTTGTGACAAGCTCACATTTATTTGTCTTGCACGTATCGATACCACCTTGGCGGCTTTGTCCAGCCAAGGGCTTCCTGATACTGCTTGACGACCTCGACATCTTGCGCCCGTAGCAAGTCCTCAGGTGTACGATTGGTCCCCACCACAAAGCAAAGCTTCCTGGCCCCACGGCGTTCCGATTCCTCGTTACGTACGCGTGCCATGCGACGGAGTCCAGGGGGGAACCTGTGGATTATCTCCCTCATCGCCATTTGCTCTCGAGAACAAACAGTCTGGCCGACGCCAATGTTGTGCTCATCTGCCCAGGCAAGAAGTTCTGTAAAGAAAAAGTCCCAGCCAAACACTTGGAAGTGACCACGACGTGTGCGGAGAGGGGGAGGCGTAGGTATCTCAATGTCAGGCAGTTGTTTGCCAATGACTCTACGTCAATCAGTATCCAACATGAGTAGATATACGTATAACCACACCTAGGAACAGTTGGTTGCGTGTCAATGGATTCCATGTTAAGGTTGGGCCTTCCGACGATGGTTGATGTTGGTTCGACGTGAAGATTGGAGCAGGAGATTCCGATAGCTCGTAGCAAGCGCTTAAGAGTTTTCTGCAGGGTGTGACGAATGAAGCGTCGGGGCTTAGTGTTTCGATGCAGATGAAAAAGAAAGGACAATGGCAACCAACTGTCACAAAAGCACTACCTAATTAAGCACACACATGAGATTTTGACGTGCAATTGCCACATTGGACGCGCCGACAACCATTGAATTTCTTCAGGTACATATGCAAGTTAGCACACTAAGTATGTCGTGACATATTCATTGAGTACAGCCTAAGTACAGTACACTGAGCCGGTGTGACAAAATACTCAGCCCGCAATTGTTTTTCGCAAGCACTACAAGAGAAAGCATGCATACAAGGTGCATTGGGTACTAGAAATATTCGAGAGGGGCTGCGCTAGTAGAATAAGCACTGTTAAAATCACATTAGTATGCACAAATTGCCCATCTATTGATAGTGACGCGCCACAATCTACCACAACTGTGCTCTCTCAACCTCTGCTCGTCTAAGTATGTAGGTTCATGGCCTGATTGAGCACCTTCTTTAGAGCTCTCACTTATTATTGTTAATCACTGAGTAAACCGATCAAGGAGCTACATACTGTCTCGCAAGTCCCACCACCCAACAACAAACACAGTCTATCCTACCTGCTGCGTCATTTGCTCGAGAGTTGAAACGGTCAAGCCCGGGGATATCACGTCAGGAAGAGAATTTTTGTATCAGGATCGCCAGGAGAGTTCTACACCGAACGTCGTAATTGGAAGGTATGAATGATATGTAGACCGATAACAGCACTTTACATAAAAATAAGATCTGATAGCGTGTCGTGGCCTACAGCATAGTTTGAATATCTAAGAAGATTAGGAAAATTCCGCGAACTCAGTCATTAATCTTGCACGTAGTGAAGCCATCTTGGAGGTTTCGTCCAACCAAGAGCCTCCTGGTATTGCTTTATCACCTCCATGTCCTGAGCGCGTAGCAAGTCCTGGGATGTACGATTGGTTCCAACCACAAAGCAAAGCTTCGAGGCCCCACGTCGTTCTGACTCCTCGTTTCGTACACGTGCCATGCGGCGGAGGTCAGGAGGAAACCGTTTCGTGATCTCGTTCATTGCCATTTCCTCTCGATAGCAAACAGGCTGGCCGACACCAAGATTGTGTTCGTCTGCCCAGGCGACCAGTTCCGCAAAGCAGAAATCCCAGCCGAACACTTGGAAATAACCGCGACGGGTGCGGAGAGGAGGAGGTATAGGTATCTCGATGGTGGGCAATTGTTTGCTAATGGTACGTCAGTCATCATCTAACATGTATAGGTACATGACCATACCTGGTAGCAATGTTCTGTTCCATTAGAAGGTGGGCGTTGGAGGAGGAGGAAAGGCTTGTTCTGGGCTTGCTCTTGTATGAAGGTTTAAACAACTTCAACCTTGGCTGAGATATAGAGAAGTTCTACAAATTTTGATCCAAGAAAATCAGGCGGACTGTGGCGTGGACGAAAAGTCGACGAGAAGGTCGAGAGGAATTTGAGGATCCCCCATGCAATGGCTTGTCGTATGCGATGCAAAATTTCGTGACCCGAATTGAGGGCAGGTTGCTCTGTCACGGAAACATGTGAAGTGACGCGTAGGAAGTGTGCTCAACACGCCGCGGCGATGAATCTTAATGAATCTACGTTCCAATTATTTGTATTTCAATTTGGCACGTTTGTGACAGAATAGTTAGCGTATGCATCATCTGGCGCCTTAATGTCTGGAGCAAAACGAAACCATTTGGGAAGCTTCGTCCACCCCAAAGCCTCCTGGCACTCCTTTAACACATCCCTGTTGGCTCCATGTCATGCGCGTGTAGCAAGCCCTCGGGCAGCTTCGGGCGGCGTACCATTGGTACCCACCACGATGCAAAGCTTCCTGGCCCCAACCACGTCTTTCTGACTCCTAGTTATAGATGCGGGTTATATGCCGAGGTACAGGAGGAAATAGCCTCCGGCGTAATCTCATCCATTGCCGATTGCTTCCTAGGTAAGGGACGCTTTTCTGGAGCAAAATTTGGCTTTTCTGCTCAGACGCCAAGATCCCCAGTGAATAAAAATCCCAGCCAAATACTAGAAATCCGCCACGGAAGGTGTGAAGGGGGAGGCTTGGGAATCACAATAGTGAGTGATTGCGAGTTGCTGGGATACCACGACATCAGTTGTTTGTGGGACCATGAAGGTGGTCTGATTTTCATATGACTTACCTAGCATTCGAATATGACTTGGTCGTAAAAGGAGTATGTAGAATCAGGTGATGAGGATTTCAACACGTCACAGTTTGAAGCAAGTCTGAAGAACGCGTTACAAGAAGGACAATGGAATAATATCATGTTATCGTGCAATGCCATTATCCAGTTCTAGTACTCATTGCTCAGTGAGTTCTTACCGCATGGGTGGCGGCAGTATATCCCCCATGACATCGCCGGGAAGAGCGTTCCGAATCGTTCGATCGACAGGTGGGGAAGATTTTGCTCGAAATTCGAAATACAACACTGCGCGCCAACTGCGCGCCCTTGAGATTCTCCCATACATATCCAATTACAAATATAATATGACTTCGTTTCAGTGAATAAATGCATGTTTAAAATCCAGATGTTGATTGGAAAACATGTGTGCCTCGAATTCCTGGACAGTCTGAGATGAGCAACATCCGTCAGTTTGCAGAAAGGACCCACCTCATAGGTGGTGAATTCCTGCCCGCAGGGTTCATTGGCGTCGTCGTCGATCCTCCAGCTGCACTGGTACACGGTGTCTTCGCCTTCCTGGGCACTTTTCACCTTGCTCAAATCCGCGTTGAGGGCCGTCGCCTGCTTCTTCCAGATTTTCAGTTGCTGCTTGAGCTGCTTCGCACGCGCTCGCTTCCTATCGAAGATATCCTGGAGTTCCGTGAGGTCGGTGTGAAGGCCCCGGTTGTCCTTGGCAAGTTCCTCGCAACGTGCTCTCAACTCGGGCGCCTCTGCTGCCCTCTGGCGGACATCGTCATTAGTCCGCATATCTTTCTCCATTATGAACATCGCTAGGCGTTTGTATGTCCTGACGTCGTCTTCCAAGGCCTTGATGCGGGCAACGTATGTCGCCTTCACCGTCTCGACCCCAGCTGTCGCCTGATCCCTGGCGATCTTCGCTTGTTCCTCTAACTCGGAGTTCTCTTCACGCACGGTCGTCACAAACCCAGACGCCTTGGCATAGTGCTCCCGGAAGAACTCCCGCTCTTTCTCTGCACTTCCCTTTCCTTGCGTGAGTTCTGCCACCCGCCTCTCACTCTCCGCAAATGAAGATTGGGCCGTTTGCAGGCTTTCTCGCACTTGCTGCAATTCAAGCTCAAGGTCCATTTCACGAGGCCGAGGCGCCTGAGCGGCAACCAGCGCTTCTCGAAGTGCACTGATCTCCTTGGTAAGCTGGGCATTTTCCTGGGATTTTTCATTGAGCAACGCCAGCGTAGCGACGAAATCTGGCTGATTGTCTTGCTCTTGGGACTAATCAACGGAATGAATGGCGCAGGCAAAGGATCATGGTGGTCACAACTGACCTCGATGGCTTGTGAGGATAGTAGAGGTGCCGTAGGAGGTAGCACGAGATTGTCTTTAGAAGGCTTGCGCTGAGCAGAGCGGCCACTGCTTGCGCTTGACTTTGAACGTGCCCGGGTTCCTTGCTCGACCTCGTTAGGCGGGGAACTAGCTTGGGGTTCAGCTTCCTCTTGTAGTTCCGCAGCCTAGAAACCATTTAGCATAAAGCGAAGGAGATAGATATGGGATTCACCTCAAGGATTTCAGCTATGGGTTCAACATCCCAAGTCTGGCCCATTTCTACATCCTCCACAGGCCTCGACGCTTCTGCTTCCATCATCAGATCTTGCGTCGATTCTTCTTCCTCTTCCCTGAGGGCCATAGCATCCGACGCCAAACCATCGTCTTCCACCGTTTCGAGTGGCTCCGACTGCTCTCTCGATCTCGCCATTCTTCTCGACTTCTTCTCTTGCTCCCACCACGGCTTGGAAGTATGATTGGTCTTCGAGAGCTTTGTTTTCTTCGCCCCAAGATCTCTCTGGCGTTTCTCTTTCCCTTTCCGTCCTGTGTTATTGCTCAACAGCTCAGTCAATGTTCTTCTCTTGCCATCTGCGTGCTCTCCATCGTACTCGCGCTGTCGCTTCTTCTGTTGCTCGCGGGCTTGTGCTGCGAGTTGTTGTCCTCGAACCAACACGGCCTCCTCAAGCCCTTCGTCGTCGCTTTGCTCTCCCTCGGTAGCAGAGCCACCCCTATCAGATTCCCTTGCCCTTTCTTTGCCCTTCCACCGTAACTTGTCCAGCGTAGACCTATGCTTCCGTCTACCTTTCTCTGGCGAGCTGAATTGCTCGATGGAGCTTACGAGCTCCGCCACCTCGTCCTCATCGGACTCCTCCGCCGCTGTTGTGCCTGTGCTATCGCAGTTGCGGACGGTAGAAGTGGACGCCGCACTGGGGAGGTGCTGAACGAATTGAGACGGAGAAAGTCTTGGCATGGGGCCCAACAGAAATCCAGAGATTCGCCCAGCCCTACTGTTTGCGCCAGAGGTCCCATTTCGCTCCAGCTCATCCGCCGCCTCAGTCTCTTCTGAGTCCTCGTCCAATTCAGGATGTACCTCCAGCTCCGGTTGATGGTATACATACTCTGCATTGTCGTCGAATAAGGAGATCCGGGAACTTGACCCAGGAGTACGCGGCCTCATTTTGGATATTAGGGACGAGCGTGCAGGAGTAGGCTGTGGCTGAATTATCTCAGTTGGAACACGCGAGGGCTTCGGTGGAGGGGTGCACGTGCGTTGAGGGGCTTTCGGAGGGGGTTCATTAGGTTCATCTTCCTGGCTGGAGAGTTGTTGGGGAGGAGGGGGAGATGGCTGCCGTTGTTGTAAAGGCGGTTTATGTTGGGGCTGAGACTGAGACTGTGTGTTGTTCGATGATTCTGTCTCCGTCTCGGGAACCACACCTTGCCGATACGAGTCGCCATTTGCGCCATCCCAGTTCGTTGATAGACGACCATTGATCGGTGGAGGTTGTGCATCGAAGTCGACAAACTCCTTGTACATTTCTTGTACGATGTGTTCTTCCTCTTCGTGGGCCACTTCCTGTGGGTGTTGGGCGTTCGGCGGTGAGATGGAGGGCGATGGATGAGGGGGTGTCGAAACAGGCGGCGTTCGTGGTCGAGTTGGAACCACTAGGTCGACCTCATCTGACGGGGATGAAGGATCCGCAGCACTCTCCGAAGACCGCCGCCGTTTCTTCTGGGGAGTCGACAATTTGCCAGACTTAAACTTCACATACATTGTATCAGGTTCCGGCGTTGACTCAGGAGGTGGTGTTTGCGGGAGGGGCTGTCGCACCGAGTTCGTAATCGACGTTGGGCTACCAGCTGGTGAACCCCCAGGTTGCAGCCGCACTGTATCGTCATCGCTTCCGCTATCCTCTTCAATCTTTTCAAGGACTGTAGCTTTATTCTTGTTCGGCCGCCTGCTTTCCTCCGCCCCAGATAAATCGAAGACCTGGTCATCGGACCCCAGTATAGGCAGATGTGGTACCTCGTCGCCAGACTCCTGCATGGGTGGCTGATATTGCTCGTCGTCGGACGCAGCATGTTTATTCCTCCTTCCAGCCGGACGCGAGCGAGTTTGGTCAGTGCCCACCTTTTGTTGCTCAACATTGATCTTCTGTTTCTTTTTTGGCCGACCTAAACGCAAGGCTGTACTCTCTTCTTCCTGCCCATCATCAACCGATGTAACACTTCGGGTGCGCTTTCCTGTATTTTGTGCACGACTTGACTGGGCAGCAGTGGATTTTGCACCTCGTGTGGAACGTTTCATAGCTGTAGATGATGAGGCCACTGAGACAGCTTCAACCCCTGATGCGCGAGATGCTCCTGACAGATGCGACCCCTTTGCGCCTGTGAACCTGTCGTCAAACTACACGACAATCAACTTTGAATGGCGTACCTTTCTTCTTGAGTTTCTTGCGCTTCCACTCATGAACAAGATCATCGGTGCAGTCAGCTTTCGCGACCCAACTCTGCGGCCAGGGCTTGCAAGTCCTCGGATCGACTCCGGCCCAGCGAACTTTGTATGACTTGGTTTTCTCTGCAGTAATCTCTACCACTTCCCAAAGTATATCCTCGTCGCCATCTTGCGCGACGAATTGTGTTTGCGAGTCGCGTTCAAAGTCCTCAGAGTCGGACTGTAACATGTTGTCGCTGAAGTTTCTGATGAGTATCGTTTCTTCACCGTTTGGTATATTGAAGACATACCGCCACGCTTTTCTGGTCCAGCTATCTATTCAGTGAGCCGTCCTATTTCTTCCGCCAACTGACTTGGCCACCCAGAGAATGACGATGGGAGAACTAGACTCTAGTAGAACATTGAACAGGGAAGGATTACGTAACAAGTTAACAAGGGCACGGGACCAGACGCGTCGCGCTTCGGCTCTGAGGTGGCCCTCCGATCACTTTACTCAAAGTCTGCAAAATTACAAGCATCTACGTGAAGCTTCATTTCTTATGCCGCATTTTATATGTTACAGAGGCTCGTGGTATTACTCTGCCTTATAATAACCAGGACGGGCTGGAATCAAGGTTTCCAAGACGAATCTCATGTGCTGGATAGACCTCGCTGAAAGATCTTGGAAGAGTCTTGGATTTAAAGGGTGGTATATCACTGACATGTATAAATTCAACAAAATATCCAGTCAATATCGTATCGTTTGAACTCGGTAGACAACATTCACTCTGGCGCAGGATATAAGAATTTAAATACAATGATGTTCCAACTATAACGGCGCGAGTTGTGGTACCACTGATTACAAGCATTGATAATATTTCTATACATTTACCCAGAATCCAAGGCAAGGACAGTTCTGAAAACAAGCAAGCGCCAAGGCTCCCAAAGCAATCCCAGTCAACGTTCCAAGGCCCAACATAGTCGGGCAGATGGCATCAGAGCCCAACTTCACATCTTTCACTCTCAGATCCTCGTTATCGCAGACAGCGGTCACCGCTGCAAATTGCCACAGTCAATCAACCTGATCCCCATTAATTTTACACATTAACTCACCGCTGATAGCTTCTTGGGCGGTAGCTTTGTCAATGGGTGGCTTGGGTGCAGACACGAGGCACACGAGGCACGCGCCGAACGCCTGCAGCTTTGGATCATCGCAGATGCACTTGTCGCCAGTACAACTCTACTCCGTAAGGTAATCTTTGGTCGCAGGATGGCGCGTATAAGAATGCACGACGTGCGGAGGTCTCAGAATTGCTCTCTTTGCAGGCGATCTGGCAGCTAGCGGGAACGATGTCGAGGGAGACAGAAGGGGAACTTGCGCGCTTCATTAGGGAGTCGGTGTTCTGGACGGGCGTGGGAGGTGGTTGGGCACTGGATCGGCGAGGGCCGTGACTGGTCGTATCAATGTCATTTCCTCGAGTGTACACCAAGGGATTCACCGGGAAGAAGGTCAAAAGCGAATGTGGCGACGGCGGCAGCAAGGATACGAATAGCGGCGACCATTGTTCAAGAACGACTAGATGGACTGGAAAGCTCTGAAAAACTCAAGGGACCTAGAGAAACTGAACAAATAAGCCGTCACAATTGTCCTTTGAATCGTGGGGGGGTCAAAGCAGGCCCCGGATCGATGCCCCTTGAATTCCATCGCATCACGGTCTCGAAGCCCGGTGACGGCCCCAAGACTTGGATATATTGAGGTGCTTAAACAAGTGAGTGTCGATGACTATGGCGCCCCAGTCCGACGATTGCGCAGATCCTCGGGACAAATTGTAGTATTCAGAATGAAGGGTCTCTGCGCGTGGCTCCATTTATTGATGAGCCTCTGGAAATTGGAAAACGGACTGGACGGTTAGCGTGCAACCAGCAGCCAACCAGTGCATACCACGATCTCTAATCTTCGTGGAATTGACCGAGACACAGGATAGGAGCAGGTTGAGCCAAGGTAGGACCCCCGAATACCTACCTACATCCCTCATCCTATATTGGCCAAAACCCGCGTTTTTTATCCGAACCATTTTGGCCCAAAATTTATCCGGATGGCAGACCAGGCATTCCAAAAACGTGTTTTTTATCCGGACGCCTACCTCAGGCATCGGGATTTTCGCCAAAAATTGCCCCAGGAGCCATTTTTTCGCTCCCACTGTGCGGCGGCACGTTATAGTATTGTTTCTGAGTCAAAATAGCTAGTAGAAGTTTAATATCTATCTGATGAGCGGATGTAAGAGTGCGCGTTGTGCATACGGGTTGATTGATAACATGAGCGTGATAAAAAAAAATCATTGTGATATCCGTAGTGCTCACAAATTTCAACCTGAGGTGTCCCCTATTCGATGTGTTAGTTCAGTTTGTATATATGCAGAATCTATGCTTATGATACGTTCCTTGAGCGCTCAGATCAAACCCTGACCCTCCATTTTTTATACGGACCAAAATCAGACGTCCTGAAAACCCAATTTTTACCCGAAACCTACCACCAGGGATTTCACCCAGTTTTTGGCGATTCTTATCCGGACAGACCTGTTGGATTGGCTCACAAATTGCCCAAATTTTACCCGGACCAGGATCAGGTACCTCAGGTGGTTTTCGGGGGTCCTGCCAAGGTCGAGCTCGGAAGCGATCATGACTCAAGTTGACTCTCAATGAACAACTGTGAGAAGCGTCAGTCACAACAATCGACTCGGGCATCGCGCGAGTATCAAAAGGAATCCAAGCACTCAGATTCAAGACAAAACAAAACGCCAAGATGAGATTGATTCAAATCGTCCGAACATGGTCATTGAAAGACGATACAAATACTTACACGCCACACTCGGATCAACCTGAGGCTCGGCCATGACATAACGACAATCCGTTGCGTACACGGTACAGCGTGATCTAGCAGCCGTGCACGCAAAGATATCAACACGATGCCGGGGTGCTCAGAACGCAGCCCAACGTGTCAGGCAAACACAGATGGGAGTCAGGCACCGACAGAGTCAGGCCCAACTGGTGCAAGGACGAGGATGCCTGTGGCATATGTTGATTGTGCATAGTCATGTAACATATGGAGGATGGGTGTCGAACAAGACAGGAAATAGAAACATGCCCTTCGATGCAACCCAACGATGTGTTCCCTCTCCTTCTACGGCGGTCAACGAGCTCCTTGCTCTGGGTGTTGGGGTGAAACGTTTACTTCTCGGGGTTAGGGTTCCTGAGGAAAGTGGAGTCAGCGTCGACGTTGAGGAAAAAAATGGACAGGATGTAGGTGAATCAGATAGGAGCGAAAGACTTAGATGCTTGTTTATCAACACTTTGGTATTCAGTGTGAACTATGCTATGATCGGTTTGGTATCATCGTTTTGGATCGAAATGAAATGGACGAGGATCCAGAAGGAAAACAGAAAAGATGTGGAGGTTACTCACATTCTGCGCTTGCCGCCGGGGAGGGTGGTGACGTTGACGAAGCTACGCCAAAGTCAGCATTCGTTGTGCACCTAACCATGAGATTCAACTTACCGACGGTTGTAGAGAATCCTCTTCTTGGCACGGCCCTTGGGGGTCTTTTTCTTCTCCTGCTTCTCGACCTTAGGGGTCTGCGACTTGACTTTACCGGCACGGGCAAGGGATCCGTGAACTGTACATGTGTGTGAGACGGTGGGACCTCAGAACAAGTAAATAGACGCACCTTTTCCCATTTTATCTTGAGGAGGTTATGGAGTTTCTGACGAGTTGCGGACAGGTCTGGTTGCCGGAAGCTGTATAGTTCATCGGAATAAGGTTTCGGCATTCAAATTTCAACTCCGCGGCGTCGTAACCATTCCTCTCGACAAATGACAAGAACAGGCTCATACTATTCTTACCGAATATATGTAGGGGACCAGAATGGTGGCTGCGACTGTGTAGGCGGAACTTCGAGGGTCGTATCACCTCTAATGCTGCTACATCGGAAGAGCGTCAACATAAGGCTAATATGGGTTGACAACAGCGTCTATATTACCTGTCGAAGCATTGCCATTGACTGGCCTCACGTTGTTACAGTTACGCTAAGCATTCGAGTTGCGCATGCCAGCAGTGGCGCGCTTGAGGATAGTTACTTAGTACTTGGTCAAAGGCCGGTCCGGCCAACCCGTTGTTTTATATGCCAAATGTGAACGACTGACGAGTAAGTTCCGAGTCTGTCACCTTGTTTGAGTCCAAAGTTTGCGTTGCCTCAACTGTAGTGACAATCCGTTGGATCCCCAGGATGGATTTCACACCACAATAAAGTCATGTCCGTCCTTTCATTTCTTCTTGATCAAGAATTGTCAGAATACTTAAAGTCAGAACATTCAAGTTGAACCAGAACTTTTTTTAGGGCTGAACTTCGACGGCCTGTTCTTTGACTTGTGTCAGCATGATTAGCCGTTATTCCGATAATGTTGTTCGGTTCCTACAATGATCAAATACACCTCCAAAGGCCATCATGATGATGTACTGACTGTTATCTGACTGAATAGGATTCAAGAGAGTAGATCACACTCCGACCTCGACACTTGGCTCACACAAACTTGAAGCTTTAAGTTGCGGGATACGTCAGGTTCGGCTTACTTCTCGATAGGACATCCATTTCACCTGAAGTGAACTGTCAGGATTGAACCCAGTTGGCAGGCGGAGGGCCAAAGGTTTGTTAAACCTTTCTTGCCTTGAAATTCTTAACTTACGCCCAATAAGAGGTATCAGGCAATGTAGGCGATGGAGATATGATGGCTCTAAGGATGTTGGAGACTGGAGGCGAGGGAGGTCAGTGGTTGGGACCCACATATAGTCACGAGATGAAAGATGGCACAAATCGAACGCAAACACTCGTGTCGTTGTGGGCCGACGTCCAGCATCAGGTGTTCAACGTTCAACATCGCCAGCTGAGTGATTCCTCACCCGCCTTTCCTACCGTTCGGCGACCTACGAGATAACGAGCCCGACTTGTATGTCATATGGTTTTCCTTCCTTATGCTCTTAACCCATCCCATCTCTTCCAGTACCTGACTTCGTTATCTCGGCTGCTCGTGCAATGTCTGAAAGAGATGAGATCCTACACAGTCAGGAACGTCCTGCGTGAGTTTGATGCGGGGGTGTTGGATATTTTTGATCAACGTTGTAACAGCGACTGTAGCGATCGCGAGGACATAAACTTGAGTTTTTTGACGAACCAGGCGCGTGCCATGGAAGTTACCATGAAAGACATGAACGGTGCGCCAATCCCAGCCCTTACCAAGCAAGAGCCAAATCACTCACCAACTTGTAGCCACCTTACAGGATCTCGCAACTGTGCTTCGTAGGATGGACTGTGAGCACCGTTTCTCTATGTTGTGTGCTTGATCCCTTAGATGTACACTTGCAAACTAGCTCACTCGATACATCAACTTCCGACGGTTCCCGCCACAAGTTCTAGCGCCTGGACCCCGCTTCTTCGTAGCCACATGGAACATGTAATGCCTGTTGTTGACAAATGGCGTGGCACTCTCGACACAGTGCTTATCTTCGTTCGTTACAGTTTTGCCAATACATCAGATTTACAGAACTCATCAAAGCTTTCTAGGTTGCTCTTTTTTCAGCGGTCATCACCACATTTTTTAACCAATCTTTGACCGCACTTTCTGAGGACCCGGGAAACATAACAAATCAGCATCTCGCCAACATCACCGAAATCCTTCTCCTCATTCATGGTCCAGCTATGAGTGGGTTGAATTTGACACAAGTAACTCAGTTTCAACCAGAGCCCCATATCGTCCGGTCGAATTTCTTCTGGTCCCTGGCCTTGATCCTCAGTGTGCGTTGTATCTAGCTCGCCATTGCTCACGTTGAACCCTAACTTGATTGATAGATCTCTATTGCCTGCCTTGCTGTCACGACTCGAGGATTTCTTGCAAGAATATCACGTTCCAATCGCACACAGGCATATCAAAAACTAACAGATCTCCATTTCCACTGGCAGCGAGCGGAAAAGTTTTTGGGCCCAACGATTGAAGTACTTTTACAGCTGTTGGTTATTCCCGTGGTGCTTTTTCTTATTGGATTGTTGGACACCCTCATCTCTTCATCACTCCCTCTTTCCCGACCTTTCATCCTTATTTTTTCGGCAGGTGTCGTCTCTTGCATTTGCTGCGTAATGGTCGGTATATTCACGGTCTATGCCATAATACGTGGTTCTCTTGACGATCCAAAGTCGTTCTTGGGCTCTTGGGCTGCTGCCCGCCGAGCCTCGGTGGGGCCTTCCGGTTCGCCGGCTGAGCGTCAGGGGGATGAGGGTTCTGACGGAGGCTCTTCCACGTTCGAGAAGGCGCTATTTTGGTTTCGACGGGCTTTCCGCAGACCTTGTGTTTTTTATTCAAGGTCTGATGTGGAAACCGCCACTGGAACAGAACAACAGAACTCCAAGTGGGCAAGGGTGTCTCAGTCTGAGCCGCCCCGCGTCGCACGTCTGCCTGACTCCCACGAAGGGACTGGACAACTCAAATTGCTTGCCCTTGACAATCATACTGCTTTTCACTCTGTGATCTGCAATACCCATGACGACGACGTACTCCATCGTGCAATTACGGCATTACCATCCCTGATACTCGACCGAAAACAGGCTGCCAGTGCAATAACTGGATACGACCTTCATGCAATACCAGATGAAGTGAGGACCTTCCAACACTTACTTTCACTAGACGTCTCAATCCGGTGCAATCTTGCTGCTGCCAGCAACATATCGGCTTCTTTGTTATATGACCGTTTCAACGACCTTTCAAGTGAGTGGCTTCTTGTGACTAATATTTCATATAACTGAAAATGAATCGAAGCTTTACAATACCAACCCGACTCGATCATTGACCTGATCAGTGCGCTCTGTCTCTCAGCTCGAAGGAGTACCGATTCGCAATATCACATGACAAACACTATTCTTCACCTTCTGAGTTCTATCATGAATCCAAAAGCAAGGGAGACGCATAGATACAGCCCTTCTGACATATTGCCCACAAAATCCCCCATTTTCGGTCTTCTTTTCATGCCATTCATCGAGTTACAGCTCTCCGAAGCCGCCTCGCAAAGAGAGCATCTGCGTTTGCTGGTTGTCAACCATGCATATCATTGCCTCAACTCCATTTCCGATATTGGGCATGTGGAAGATGCACCGGACCTCCTGGAGGTGTTGAGGGCTTTGGAGACAGATATCTCCACTGTTTTACCATCTCTGGTCCGATCTTGGAACGTGCATTCCTCTGTACCGTTTTTGCTGACTCTCATCCCAGTGGGGCTTGGGACGGGTTTGGCGTACGAACTCGGCCCCAACTACCTCTGCTTTGTCGCCTTTGTGAAACTCATTTTTGCCCCCGATGTGTCCCAACTTTCCTTGAACTCGATGGTTGAAGCTATCCGCAAGGTTATCGAGTATCATAAAGATAATTTCTGTGGCACTCCGGAGTCCTTGGACTTATTTGTCGCAACTCACACCTTCCTCCACGCTCTGGGCTCAAGTATCTATCTCAAACTCTTCCATGTCCCTGGCTCGGATTTGGGCTGGTCATTCCTCTTCAGAACCTGCGTCATGTTGGTACAGTTCGTTTTCGACCCTCTCCATCATCCAACAGTCGTCCAAGTTTCGCCACCCCGATTGCTTCATGGAGTGATCATAAACATACTTAAACATCTTCAAAGAGTAATTTGTGAGCTACCACCTCAAGCGTTGCGGAATTTCCATATGCCCAACGAAACACAACACTTCCTCCGATCAATCGAAACAGGCGATGCCTCGCCATACAGATATTTGGAAGAGGAGAAAGCTGACCTTCTCAACGTCCTTCACTCTATTGATCCATCATTCGCTTATGATTAGTCTGTAAACCACACTTGTGTTATGTGTTATACATGCCTTCGTTATGACCGACTTGCAAGCTGCATTCTGATTAAAGTTACCCATGATCAGAGAAAACGTGGATAGGTAGGTAGGAAACCAAATGTCGACACGTAAGCCATAAAGTTTCATGTAGGTCACCAGTAGGATTCAGTCATGATATAGACGAGAAGAAATGATATCTGCGGGATCCTGTTCCAATAGCTGAAAGTGGTATTGGTGCATGTCCGCATTGAAAAAAACGCCGTTGAAGAGTGTCCTGTCTCCCATCAAATCAACGCGGCACATGCCCCGCCCAATAGTGGCCTCCATCAGAGCAGGAACATGATTGGATCGACGGTAGAAAGCGTTCTGGCTTAGGGGTGAGTTTGTGAGTGTAGGGAAGGTGAAGTAATCGTCAGTCTGCAGCGGAGTGTTGTAGGTTTTGTATATCTCCTCGAAGATGTCGATGATACGGATTCCATTTGGGCGCTGGACAACCACGTCCCAGTTGTCGTGCCCCAACTCGCTCTGCTCGCACTTCAGTTGGATCATCGTGAATGGAGTCGTGGGCGAGAACTCCATTTGCATGCATTCTTCAAGGAGGCCAGGTGGCGCTTCAACGCCGTCCTCGAGCAGAAGGCGGACGCTACCCGACGACGCTTCGGCCGGGTTTCGCGATATGTCGAAGAACAACATGAGCATCTTCTCTCCCTTGGATCGGCGTTCGGCGTATTCGACGATGGGCCAAGCGAGGTCCACGCTTTCCTTGAGCGGGGGATCTAGACATCCCTCAGCCAGACAATTTGATCTCTTGAAGGAACATACGTGAATATGACAATAGCCTCTTCTCCCTTTGGTACGCCTGCTGGGCATACTCCTCTAATTGTGCGTCCGAAACTTGATTAAGCATGCGTACGACTAAAATGATATGAGTAATAAGGGCGGCGAAGAAAGATTTAAAATCTCACTATCTTTTTGGGTATCTGGCCCGTCGACTTGAGCGCGTCGCATGCCTAAAGCAATAGTCAGGGATAAGTCGCATTGAACAAGACCTGACATACTTCTTTCCATGGGTGCAGGGCCGTATGTATTAGAATATATTCCTGATCGATAGACGGGAGCTTTCATGATATCTGGCTATTTTGTCAACGAGAAGTTATCTTATACAGCGTAACCATACCATTTATTCCACTCAAACCATATCTCTGAGGGTACTTGGGGGGATCTGTTGCAACAATTTTAGCACAAGTAGAGGACTTGTCAAAATTCTTGACGAACCATGGCGAATAGAAAAAACAGGAGTGCCTTGAGATGATTGTCGCTGAAGCGGTCGTTTCCCTGGGCTTCCCGGCTGAGCGAAAATCAGTCTAAGATCGAAACTGGGACAGACAAGGTTGAATACCATGTTATCTGTTACGACTGGAGGCACCGTCGATAAGGCCGGCACCTCGTCCTTTTGTTGCTTTGTTGCTGATCCCTCGTCCCTGCGGTGATACCGCATAATACCCTTGTCGTCTATATATTGGGCTGGCATCTCGATTTCGGGTTGTTCAGCATTTAACAGCGCGGGCGCGGGCGCATCAGTCTCGCTCTTAGCTTTCCTGAATTTGAACATAGCGGTAGTAGCAAGAGGTAACTGAGAAGTTCAAGATCTTGCGGCAATCAACGTGTCGATATGGTGGATGGTGAGGGAGTCGGCTCAGATATGACACAAATCCAACAGGGACCGGGGAGAGCACAGGAAGTTACTGTTTAGTGCAAAGTTCTCACGTCAATCACGGAACCAGAACATGATATTATTAGTCAGGCACTCGGCGTACACCCACCTTGGAGCTCTAGTAGCTCAGCGCTCAGTACGCGAAATTGAACAAGTCGCACAAGAGCCAGCAGCATGTATCCCGCCGAGGTATGTATATGCGACGCGTTCTTACATGCTGATCAGTGATAAGTTAGTAGAACCTTCCATCAACCTCACACGAACACAGGGCGACGAACGCAACACAGCACCGGTACCCAACAAATGCGCCTACTTATCACTTCCAATACTTCTCATAACCCCCACAAACCACTTCCATGAACCCATCCCTGATCTCATCAGGTTCCCCAGCCCTCCCAGTTTGTCTCATAATGAACCAATCCGATGCCTGCTGCTTCATCGCAATATACTCAAACCACCGCGGGTATATCCCCGCCATGCCCCATCCAATCACCCATAGCCTCCCATCCGTGCTCCTGACGACGTTGCGCAGCACCAAATTCTGATGCGTCAGCACCAATGGATAGGTATCGTCGAAGGGCTCCGTGCACCGCGGGTGGGGCGCACCTAGGCTCTCCCTCTGCGGATGTAGGCGCTCCAACAGCGTCTTCTGTTGGTGTGCGTTGAAGAAATCGCGCAGGGTACTGTAGGACGCGAATGGGCTGCGTATGTCGCGCACGAACCGGAAGAGCGGAGACTTGCAGAGATCCTCCCGAATACCGGCGACTCGTGTGTGAGCAATACTTGGTGAACAGTCAAGGCGACGTCGTCCACATGGATGATCAGGTCAGCGTCGTGGAAACGCAAAGACGATCGGCTATGGATAGAAGGGCACACAATGTGCTAGGTGGGATGGGTGGTGAGTTGTCAATGAAATACCTAGGCTTGTTTGAACCACGCTTAAAGAGACTTGGACTTGGGTACTCACGAGTCGACGTTATACAATGCGTTGAAAAGGTCGACAATGTCTTGTGCGTTCTCCCCACGGAATTGAACGGTGGCGGTGTCGAAGTTCAGGTGAGGTCGCGAATTCCACATGTCAGTGAGGACGGGAGAGGCGGCGCAGACAACTGAGGCGTGGAGAGTGAGGTGGAAGTTCCCATCGTCGAATTGGAGACAATGGGTTACAACAGGTGAGGTGGCGATGGTAGATACCAGCTGACCCAGCTCTCCCCCACTATGACACTTCCAAAAAAGGCAAGATTAGCAAATGATGTTCGCCGAAGTCCGAGACTCGGGGTAATAGCCGTTGGGGTTCTGGTTTTATAAACAGCCTCCTAGTCTACTGGTATGAGCATGCGCCTTTGCTTATGTCATCTTTATGGAGGCTGGGGTTCAAGCCTCGATTATTTCATTTATTTTGCTTTTACTCCTAACTTCCAAATTTCCCTCCTTCAGACTACTCATCTCTTGAGCTATGCATTTTTAGCTTCTGTCACGGAATAATACATCATATATTTCTATATGTTGCTGAAGCCGAGGCTCGAAGTCATCTGTCACACTTGGATCATTGATCTGATCTAATCTTATCACCCATGGCTTCCCACTGCCCGATGAGGCCTATGAAGCATTTGTTTCCTCACATATGATGGACTATGAGATCAGTACCTTATTGTGTATCTCGGGAAGAGCAGCTATGCCCTTAGAATATCCATAGATGGTCCTGGTACTGTCCGATCAGATTTTCTATTTGATCTTATCATATCTTGCTCAAAAACGTCAAGTAGCCACCCTACTGAGCCCCACTAAATTCTTCCACAGTGTACCAGTTGACTACCATCTATATTGCCTCATTAACAAGGATAATACTATTCAAATTGCGGCCAATGCCAGCCAATGACTCTTATGACATTCGGACAAACCCAAAATGGGAATATTTGTAAGCAGAAATGTCATAGTGGGGGATAGCAAGGGGCGTTGTAGATACCGGAAGTGATTTGGAAAAAGAGACATGTTGAAGCGTTAGTGACAGCCAATCATCGAAGTGAAATACGAACTCGGGAATTTACATGGGTGGAGTACAGGAGGTGGTGATTTGGTGGGTGTGGGGTAGCAGGGGGAGGAATCATGGTATGCACAAAGGGGGCATGTGGCAAGATCCTGATAAGGCCCTGCGCGACGAAGGAACAGTGAAGGTCTGGCCCCAGTACGAGGAAAGTAGGGCCTCTGCAAGGAGAGCAAGGATGAAGGGGCGTAGCCGATGGACGGGACCTGAAATTGACGCGTTGTGGGCTGTTGTGGGGGTTGACGGTGGAGAATTGTGGAACCACTTTCCAAATTGGGACTTGATCCGGCTTCCATCAGCCAGCTTCAACAAAACATCGGGGACCCCCAGACGCCTATGATTTTCCAGTTAGCTGGAACGACCCGATCGTTCCCGGCATCCCAGCTGTTTGCAAAAACGTAGGCGTCTGGGGTGTCGCCTTCGTCTAAGTGGATACTTCCCTAACCACAACCACAACCACAGCCCCAGCCCCAGTCTCGCTATAAATTCACTGTGCCTCTGCCCCGCTTGCTTGGCAACCCGTCTGAGTTGCTCGGAGTTGCTCTCTTGCTCAGGCTTTGGCCACCAAAACACAAAATAAAAATGTCTCACTCCTGCGCCCTGCTTATTGTGACCCATAACGACAAGTAATGACAATATAACGACCGCCATAACCACAACTACAACCTGCATGGCCTATAATGGTTTGAGCGAACGCAGTACTAGTTCCAGCTTGGCCAATCTGAAGGCGGAATCACTTCACCGCGCACTCTCGACTACATTTCACCG